>APFE030303309.1:0-14374 GCA_000404065.3 Pinus taeda
TGAAGTCTTGAAAGGAACCTTGAGGGAGCTCGTTGTACCATTTAGCAGTAACAAGCATCAAAGTGCACTGGAAATTACGCAACTAGACTAAATCATCTACCCAAGAGTTAGAGAAACACCAAAGGTGATAAGTCATAATGTGTGCTTGGGGGTCTTCTCTAGATTTACCTTCTAATTTGGGGCCATCAATAGGAATTTTGGTTGGTATTGAAGGCCAATATTGTGAGTAAAGTAGTGGGTCATTCATAAGCCTTGACACATTCGGTAATTTCAACGTCGCCAAAAATGGAAGTTGTGGGTTATATGGAGTATAGGGTCTTTGGTACATGCCAAACTGAGTATTCCAGCCTTGTTGATTTTGGGTTTGCGCCCATTGTGGTGTATTTTGTCCATAAGGCACTTGGCCATAAGGAGGTTGACCATATGGAGGTTGACCATATGGAGGTTGACCATAAAGAGGTTGACCTTACTGAGTGAAAACTGACCATACTGTTGTTGGTAAGGTCCTTGTTACATCTATTGCGACTGTAGCAATGATTGTTGGTAAGATCCTTGTTGGGATTGGTAAGAAATCTGTTGTTGCAATTGTGAGTAAAGCCCTTGTTGGGGTTGAATAGGGATGTGTTTTTGTGGTTGCTGATAAAGTCCCTCTTTGGATTGGTAAGAAACATGCAATTGTGGTTGCGGGTAAGACACCTGCGGCGTTGGCTGCGGGTAGGACACCGACGGATGCGGCTGCAGATAGGACACCTGCAGATGTGGCAGCAAATAGGACACCTGCAACTATGGCTTCGGGTAAGGTCCCTATTGTGGTTGAATAGGAATTGGTGGCCGTAACATTACCAATCCCATCAGCATATTTCATTTGAGGACCATACTTCATTTGAGGACCTGCATACTGATACATAGTTTCTAGCTTTTGAGAGCCTGTAGGACTATAAGTTTGTTGATAGGAAGTTTGAGTTAAAGGGACTTGATGACCTTGTAAAGGGGTCGCTATAATGTTTCTTGATACAGATGGAATTGATGTTCCAACTGGGTTAGAAACAACGCCAATGGGTCAACTTGCCCCCAGAGGGGGTGTATAACTTCCATTATAAGCAGGAGGTACATAGGGCAGAGGATATTCCCTCCCAAACATTGGAACAAATGAATTTTTATGTTTTCCACTGACATAAGGAACCACAGTTACTATGGCTACGGTAGGAGGAGAAAAAAGATTAAGTGGAATGTGCGTTTCACTTACCGACATTGTACGTTGGGTAGGGGTTCGGGAAGTTACTGGCATGTTTGGGATAAAAAAGTAGGTAGTAGGTGTGACACCAGAGGACAAAATGGGATTTTGAAATTATGAAGTTGCACCAAAATTATCTAAAAAAGCATCGTCGAGAGAGTTATAACCCAACGGAACCAAGGGCATACGATAAGGAGGAGGTGTACTTGGCCATGCCATCATGTAGGGAGAAGAAACATAAGGAAATCCTTCAGGAGGAAGAAGTGACAAAGGATCAATCTTATACTAGGAATGTGTGATGTAGGAGCATCTAGCTGACAGGGCAAAGACAAAAATGAGGGGGATATGGTTTCTGAAGAGGACTGCGAAATTAATTCATTGAGTGGAAAGCATACTTGTTTTATTTATTTATTACTTTTCTTTTATTAAGTTACCTAAAGATTATTGTAATAAGTTGTAATTAGGAGCAGTAATAATTAGTTAGAGCCATTGTTTCCAAACAGTTAATTTACTGTTGTAAAAGCATGAAAAGAAAATGTACTAGACAACCATGCAAAGTTCCATATGGGGAATAACTGATGTAACCAATTGAACAAACTAACAACAGTTAGGATGGTTTGTAAACAGTGCTATTAAAAAGTGATAAAAAGCACAATAGAGGGGTTCGGACTGAAGAAGAAATATAGAAAGGAAAAATACAATTTTCTGTGCACATACATCCCTACAACGTCCTAACCAATTGTGTAATACTTTGTATTAAATTACTGTGTAAAGATTGTTAATGCATTGTTACAGATCTTAAATCAAAAAGGGGAAATAATCAAATTCGGAGATAATCAAATTCGGAGGAGAAGTAACGGCGCCCAGCTGCAGGCGACTCAAACAAAATAACCAAATACACAACAAAGAAATCATTTATGTAATTACATATATACGAAGTCAGAATTCGCAATTCCAGTGGAGCGAACAACCACTGTAATACCAGGTATGCGAACTTACAAACATAATCAAATTCAATTCCAGAGTTGAGCTCATATACAGTCATCAAAATTATTGTTCATTTACATTCTATGCAAATCATAAGAACAAACCCAGTTCACGGACATGGGAACCGTAACAATTACAAACAAAAACCAAACCCCATAAGTCCCCAAACTCATTCCTACGACCCAACGATGGTGTTACACGACTAAAGAACCAAACACAGACAGCGGCTCGAGGCCAACAACAACATCAACCCACACACCGAAGGCTAAGGACAAGAAAACCACAAATGAACAAAACGACACTACCCGGATTTCATTTGGGATAGCTGAGTGTCCAAGCGCCGAAACCCTCGGGTGGCTCTACCTGCAAGGGAAACCACCATACGAGATTAATTACAGTGGAAACGTAATGCAGGGGAACTAGAAAATTGAACAAACAAATACTATACAGAGAATTCGTTTACTTGATAGATAAGCCGTGACTGCAACCATACCTTCGGATTGTCTTCCTGCTCATGAGGAGCCGAAGACGTTAGGTCCAGGTAGAAAAATGAGTATAAATATCCAGCATAGAAAGGGAACTTACCAGGTAAGTTGGTGGAGGAACTAACGGAGAACGCCACCATAATTTTGTCGAGATTGTGTATGAATCGAACCAATTCTGAAGAATGAGACCAAGAACCATATGACCATCAACCAACACACAGAGGCAACAAATCGTGAAAACACAGGCGACAAATCGAGTAAAGGATGCACAGAGGTAGAGACCCATTAAAGCCGACACCAAATACATAGTAACAATCAACATACAAGTAGAATACCCGAAGAAAAACAAACTTACCAGGGTTTCAACAATTTACCAGGTGAACGGAATAGTCCCAAGTCAAATCCCGAACCATTGAAGTCGTGAAGACCACCGAGAGCATGCAGCTCGAAGAAACCAAAGCAACAAAACCCCGAACAAACCAAAGGAACCCACATTGAAGTCGTGAAGGCTACCAGGAGCTCGTAGCTCAAAGAACCAGGCGGACAAGCCTCAAACCAAAATAGAAGCATCATAGTGAAATTGCAAGGGGTCGTTGAGAGCTCACAGAGTAAATGACCGGGAGAAATAACAATAACCAAATGAGCGCGAGGGTGGTGAAACCCTATACCAAGGTGGAGTTTTAGAATTCTGAGGAGGGACAGATGTCCACCAAATACATAACCAGTGTACCATTACCGTAAACCAATTCAATTAAAAGCAGATTGAAAATCAAATTGTCATATATCTGAAATCTTGTGATTAATAATATTAGTTGTCAGTACACCATCAAGTGGAGCGCATCGACAGCGGGACCACGTGGGCTAGCCCCGTCAAGTGGTATCAGAGCAAGAAGTTGAGAAAAAAAAGAGGTATATGGACATTCAAAGACGAGGACGTAGAAGAGGTGTGCGCAGAGTAGCAGATGAGGGCTTGAGGGTAGAGTTGAGAGTCCTTACTGCTCGCTTAGAAGCAGTGGAGGTAGGAAGAAGAAGAGACCCAGAACTTGGGGATGATAGTGAAGAAGAAACGGTAACTGCTACGGATGGATCAAGGGAAGAAACCCCGAAGTTGAGACTGTTGAGATCAGTACTGTTAGCTAGCAGCAAACCCAAACCTGAGATCCCTAACTATGATGGCAGTCTATCCGCAGATGTTCTACTGGATTGGGTAAGTGAGTTAGATAAGTATTTTGAAAACGAAGAGATCAGTAAGGACAAAAGAGTTAGATTTGCTGCAACCAAGTTAAAAGGCACGCTGCTTTATGGTGGGATAGTGTCCAAGCGGATAGGAAGAGGATGAACAAGCTACCGATAAGGAAATGGCCAAGGATGGTGGAAAAACTGAAGGGAAGATTTTTGCCTAAAGACTATCAGGTCGAAATTTATCAATGAGTGTAGAATTTAAGGCAGAAAGGTATGACCGTAAAGGAATACACAGAGGAGTTTTATCGTGTAAACTTGCGGGCTGGTTATATTGATGATACTCTAGAGAAGACAGCGAGATACGTGAATGGATTGAGGCTGGAAATACTGGATGAGATCAGTATTCTCTCTCCACGATATATAGAAGAAGCTTTTCAGAGTGTTGTAAAGGCTGAAGAAAAAATTAACAGGAAACTGAATAATAGGAGAGGACGAGGAAATGGCAAAGGACGAGGACAGTCCTACGACAGAGGGAGAACTACCACTAACAGTGAAGATAGCAGCAGCTCCAGAACTTCAGGGACAGTAGAGAAGGGAGATAGCACTAGACGAGGTCAGCCATGTCAGCGGGGAAGAGGAAATGGTCGTAGAAGAGGGAATAATGTCCAGTGCTACAGGTGCCATAGGTGGGGGAACAGATCCTTCGAATGCCCGGAAGCCGAGCATGCTGGCCAGAGGGGAGCATTTGTTGTGCAACCTGAGGAAGCTGAAGCACAGCCCCGGGAGGTAGAAAATTTGGCAGAAACAAAAGAGGCTTTAGTTTTAAACAAAGTGTTGTTGAAGCCAGCCAAGGAGATGGCTGAACAGACCCAACAGAAGACACTGTTCCGAATAGTTTTCAAATCACATGGGGAGTGTTGTAAATTAATCATAGACAGTGGAAGTATAGATAACTTAGTTGCCATTGAGATGGTGGAAAATCTGGGATTGAAGCGACTTAAGCATCCCACGCCTTACAAGGTGTCGTGGCTACAGAAAGGCCACCAACTATTAGTTGATAAACAATGCGAGGTTGAATTTCATATTGGCAAATACCAGGACAAGGTTGTCTGTGATATTATGCCAATGGAAGTATGCCATATACTGCTAGGGAGACCATGGCAGTATGATCAAAAGGTGATGCACAATGGGAAGACGAATTGTTACAAATTTGTGAAAGATGGAGTCAAACATACACTTGTACCCATCCAAGAGGAGGATGCAACAGAATCAAGTGGAACAAAAGCATTTTTAATGGGAGGAAAATAGTTTGTTAAGAAGATTAAGGAAAACGAGGTGAATTATGCGATTGTAAGAAGGACAAGAACAGTGTTGCTAAACACAGAAAAGTTAGAATTGCCTACAGAGATTTAGGAGCTATTGGAAGAATTTAAGGACATTGTAGTGGACAATTTACCAGATAAGTTTCCTCCCAAGAGAAGCATTAGCCATCATATCGATTTCATACCTGGAGCAAGCCTACCGAACAAGGCAACATATAGAATGAGCCTGAAATATAATGAAGAGATTCGTAAACATGTGCAAGAGGTTCTAGATAAGGGACTGGTCAGAGAAAGTCTGAGCCCTTGTGCGGTACCAACAGTACTCATACCCAAGAAGGGTGGAGAATGGTGGATGTGTACGGATTCACAAGCTATCAATAAAATCACTATTCGGTACAAATTTCCCCTACCCAGAATGGATGACATGATGGATTGTCTTAGCGGGGCAGCTTACTTCACGAAGATTGATCTGAAGAGTGGATATCATCATATCAGGATTAGAGAAGGAGATGAGTGGAAGACAGCTTTCAAGACTAATGAAGGGTTGTACGAATGGCTAGTCATGCCATTTGGATTAAGCAACGCTCCTAGTACTTTTATGAGATTGTGAGATGTTAAAAGAATTTATTGGCAAGTTTGTGATAGTTTATCTTGACGATATTTTGATTTTCAGTAGAACGAAAGGAGAACACCTTCAACATGTTCGAAGGGTGTCAGAGAAGTTGCAGCAGAACAAACTGTTGATAAACTTAAACAAATGTACTTTCCTACAGAAGGAACTGGTCTATTTGGGGTTTATAATTGTGGAAAATTAATTGAAGATGGACCCAGAAAAGATTGCGGCAATCATAAATTGGCCATCACCAACGAGCTTCTTTGAGGTACGTAGTTTTCATGAACTGGCAAGTTTTTATGGGAAATTTATTAGGAACTTCAGTGAAATCTGCGCGTCGATGCTAGACACCATCAAAAAGGCCAGTCAGCCTTTTTGTTGGATCAAAGCAGCGGAGGACAGCTTTCATCTTTTGAAGCGGAAGATTACAGAGAGGCTAATCTTGAGGCTGCCTGACTTTAACAAAAAATTTCAGGTTCGATGTGATGCAAGTGGGACAGCTATTGGTGTTGTGCTCAATTAGGAAGATAGACCGGTGGAATTCTTTAGCGAGAAATTAAATGATAGAAGGCAGAAATACTCCTCGTGTGACAAGGAATTTTATGCCGTGGTCCAAGCTTTAAAGCATTGGAGACACTACCTGCTGGGCAACGAATTTGTATTATTTTCTGATAATTCAGCATTACAATATGTAATGCAGCAACACAAATTAAACCATAAGCACACCAAATGGGTAGAATACTTGCAGAGTTTCACTTTCATGCTAAAACACATTAGTGGGCAAGCCAATAAAGTGGCAGATGCCTTGAGCAGAAGAGCTTTGCTCTTACAGGAAAGCAGAATACAGGTGATGGGATTCGAACATCTGAAGGATTTGTACTAGACCGACACAGACTTTAAGGAAGCTTTTGAAGCCTGCCAAAATCCTGTGTTGAGGAATACAAGTCCATGGTTTGACTACAATTTGCAGGAAGGACTATTGTTCATAGGTGGACAGTTATGTATCCCGGACTGTTCGATGAGAGAAAATATAGTACGGGAGAAACATAGTGGTGGTATAGCCGGTCATTTTGGCATAGACAAAACTTTGGAGCAGCTCGGACACTTTTATTACTGGCCCAGAATGCACAGGGACGTACAACGATATGTGAACAAGTGTAAAGTCTGCCAACTAGCGAAAGGATACAGTCAGAATACCGGACTTTACACGCCACTACATGTTCCGAGCAGGCCATGGGACTCAGTCAGCATTGACTTTGTCTTCGGACTGCCTAGGACGCAGCAGGGGTGTGACTCGGTGATGGTGGTGGTAGATAGATTTTCAAAAATGGCTCATTTTATTCCTTGCCAAAAAACTAGTGATGGCACGTACATAGCTCACCTGTTTTTCACGGAGGTTGTTAGATTACATGGCCTACCCAATTCTATCGTTTCTGACAGGGATGTAAAATTCACAAGACACTTTCGGCGCACCCTGTGGAAAGAGTTGGGCACGCAATTGAATTTCAGCTCTATGTATCATTCGCAGACTGATGGACAAACGGAAGTGGTGAACAGGAGTTTGGGAAATTTATTATAGAGTTTGACTGGGGAAAATTCATGGTTATGGGATCGTGCTCTCGCCCAAGCGAAATTTTCTTATAACGATTTTCCCAATCGCAGCATGGGACATAGCCCATTTCAAATCTTGTACAACATGCATCCTCGGGGAATACATGAATTGCGAGATTTGGGAAAATTAGAACGGAGAAGCGCAGATGGAGAAGATTTTCCTGAAGCAATGAGCGAACTACATGAACATGTAAAATTAAAATTGCAAGACAGCATACAGAAATACAAGCAACAAGCAGATTCAAGGCGAAGAGAAGTACAATTTAATGTTGGAGATGAGGTCCTCGCGCACTTGCGCAAGGAACGATTTCCTAAGGGCGCGTATAATAAATTAAAATTTAAAAAAACTGGTCCCTGCAAGATCTTGCGTAAATTTTCAACCAAGGCCTACAAAATTTAGTTTCCACCTGATATAGGCATATCAGCTATTTTCAATGTGGCGGATTTGTTCCCATATACTGCCCAAGCAGAGGAAGACAGTGTGGTACGGCCATAATGGGACACCCAGGTTGGAGACAGTTCTTGGATGAGGCATATGCCTTCGGCTCAATCCCATGAGATTGAAGGGATTCTCAGTACCCAGGTAGCCAAGAAGACACGTAGGAAGGAATATCTACGATATCTTGTCAAGTGGAGAGACCATCCAATGGAGGACAGCTCATCGCTCGACGTGGCGCAGATATGGAAGGTTGGCTATTCGGTGGAGGAGCTCATGGAACGAGCCATGATTTTCTTTTATCTCGGGAGCCTGATGCAGGAGCATCTAGCTAACAGGGCAAAGACAAAAGTTAGGGGGATATGGTTTCTGAAGAGGACAGAGAAATTAATTCGTTGAGTGGAAAGCATACTTGTTTTTTTTATTTATTACTTTTCTTTTATTAAGTTACCTAAAGATTACTGTAATAAGTTGTAATTAGGAGCAGTAATAATTAGTTAGAGTCATTGTTTCCAAACAGTTAATTTACTGTTGTAAAAGCATGAAAAGAAAATGTACTAGACAACCATGCAAAGTTTCATATGAGGAATAACTGATGTAACCAATTGAACAAACTAATAGCGGTTAGGAAGGTTTGTAAACAGTGCTATTAAAAAGTGAGAAAAAAGCACAATAGAGGGGTTCGGACTGAAGAAGAAATATAGAAAGGAAAAATACAATTTTCTGTGCACATACATCCCTACAACGTCCTAACCAATTTTGTAATACTTTGTATTAAATTACTGTGTAAAGATTGTTAATGCATTGTTACAGATCTTAAATCAAAAAGGGGAAATAATCAAATTCGGAGATAATCAAATTCGGAGGAGAAATAACGGTGCCCAGCTACAGGCGACTCAAACAAAATAACCAAATACACAACAAAGAAATCATTTATGTAATTACATATATACGAAGTTAGAATTTGCAATGCCAGTGGAGCAAACAACCACTGTAATACTAGGTATGCGAACTTACAAACATAGTCAAATTCAATTCCAGAGTTGAGCTCATATACAGTCATCAAAATTATTATTCATTTACATTCTGTGCAAAGCATAAGAACGAACCCAATTCACGGACATGGGAACCATAACAATTACAATCGAAATCCAAACCCCATAAGTCCCCAAACTCATTCCTACGACCCAACGACGGTGTTACATGACTAAAGAACCAAACACAGACAATGGCTTGACGCCAACAACAACATCAACCCACACGTCGAAGACTGAGGACAAGCAAACCACAAGTGAACAGAACGACACTACCTGGATTTCATTCGGGATAGCTGAGTGTCCAAGCGTCGAAACCCTTGGGTGGCTCTACCTGCAAGGGAAACCACCAGACGAGATTAATTATAGTGGAAACGGAATGCAGGGGAACTAGAGAATTGAAGGAACAAATACTATACAGAGAATTCGTTTACCTGATAGACAAGTCTTGACCGCAACCATACCTTCAGATTGTCTTCCAGCTCACGAGGAGACGAAGACATTAGGTCCAGTTAGAAAAACGAGTATAAATATCCAGCATAGAAAGGGAACTTACCAGGTAAGTTGGCAGAGGAACCGACGGAGAACGCCACCATAATTTTTCCAAGATTGTGTATGAATCGAAACAGTGCTGAAGAACGAGACCAAGAACCATATGACCATCAAACAACACACAGAGGCAACAAATCGTGAAAACACGTGCGACAAATCGAGTAAAGGACGCACAGAGGCAGAGACCCATTAAAGCCGACACCAAACACACAGTAACAGTCAACATACAAGTAGAATACCTGAATAAAAACAAACCTTACCAAGGTTTCAACAATTTACCAGGCGAACGGAATACTCCCAGGTCAAATCCCGAACCATTGAAACCGTGAAGGCCACCAAGAGCATGCAGCTCAAAGAAACCAGAGCAACAAAACCCCAAACAAACCAAAGGAACCCACATTGAAGCCGTGAAGGCTACCAGGAGCTCGTAGCTCAAAGAACCAGGCGGACAAGCCTCAAACCAAAACAGAAGCATCACAGTGAAATTACAAGGGGTCGCCGAGAGCTCATAGAGCAAATGACCGGGAGAAACAACAATAACCAAATGAGCGCGACGGTGGTGAAACCCTATACCAAGGTGGGGTTTTAGAATTCCAAGGAGGGATATATGTCCACCAAATACATAACCAGCGTACCATTACCGTAAACCCATTCAATTAAACGCAGATTGAAAATCAAATTGTCATATATCCGAAATCTTGTGATTAATAATATTAGCTGTCAGTACACCATCAAGTGGAGCGCATCGACGGCGGGACCACGTGGGCTGGCCCCATCAATTTGAGTTCCAGAAGTTTCCAAATAAACCTCTTAGGATGTTAACCCTACAGGTGGGTTATCACCTTTTGTTGCCATGGTCGGGAATAATTCTCGATTGGGAACTTAAGTCGTTATGGCAGAAGGAATCACAGGTACGTTGGAAGTCTCAAATGGACGATACAAATGTTGGGGCAATAAATACACATAAGAATATGATTCAAAGAGTGGATTAGGAGGAAAAAGCAAGAAATCTGAAATAGGTTGAGGACTAGCTAGAGGAGAGTCCTAAGATGAGCCTACCGACTCTAGCGATGGTTGAGAAGCAAGGGGTTGGATACTTAGGAAAAGACAAATTTCAACACCTTAGTTTTCAAGGGATCCAAGCTCATTAGTATCGTAACCTACAACTCCTGGTGAATTAGGTGCATTAGCATCTCCATTGATATTCGGGGTCTCATTTGGAACTCTTGGTGTTTCTGCGACGATGTCTTTTAAGGAAATGAATTAGAAAAGCATGTTGGTGAATTCTTTGGGCTTAAATCCAATTTTCTGATTAACCATTAATGTTTGAGGACAAAAGGAGGTTTTCGTTTCATAGTTGAGCCATAGGGATCTGATGCGCAGTGTGCCAAAATAGTATGCCGATGAGCCATCGGGCTTTGGGTTGTTTGCTTTCGAGGTGGTGGAACAGAAGTGACCTATAGAAAAATAAAAATGAGGAGAGAGAGTCAACTTATGAGTTGCCATGCAACTAAGAGTTAAAATTTGTTACACTAAAACTACCTTATAACCACGCTAGAACCGCATTGCACTTGGGCAGTGTCATGATCCTGCATACTACTTGTATCCATCGGGTTCGCCTTGAGGATGTAGTTGCCCAGGGGCTAGGGCGAGGCAGAGATAAGGGCACATTAGCCACCGAAGGGATGAGAGCCTAGGAAGGAGGGGGATGAGCCACATGGGTGCAAGGAAATGGTGGGGACGAGGACCTGACGGAAGGAGAGTTAGACGGGGAAGGCACAGGGGAAGAATATGAGAGGATATTGGGTGAAAACTCCAAGCACAGAAATCTAGTAAGGCACCCGAGAGAGGAGACACCATGGCTCTCGTGAGAGGAGAGCTAAGCAATCCAGGCAGTCGCTTTCGTTTTCTCTTGGGCATGCTCCTTTAACTGACACACAAGGAGATTCTTCAGTACCTAAAGCATTGGGCAACCCCAATGCAATTCAACTTCCTCCATAACTAGGACTTCCCTGTGTATGGAGTCAAGAATCCCACTATCAAACAGGGTGGCGATAGTAGCATCATTGAAGTTACTGGGAGGACACCCGAGACCTCTCTCTTTGCCAGCATATCTTCCTTGCCCCTTTTCCTGGTTCATGGTTATGTAGAGTAAGGTTGAAGACATGATGCCAAAAAATTCGCTGAAAGAGAATGTTGGAGGGAGAATGCAGACTGGCTAGGGGGTTGAGCATGAGGCCAGGGCGTGAGGATGGGGGATCTCATACTCAGCACCTAGTTTGTGTGAGTTGGAGTACATGAAACATGTGTGGAGGGTGAGCCAGGTGAGAGTTGCATGTTGGGCGTCTTGGAGTGAGAAGCTATGATCACGGGGTCATCCTGATTCGGGAAATTAATATTTTTAAACGTTATTAAAATTATTAATTTTTTAGTAGTTAATAAGTTATAAATAAAATCAATTATTTTAAAAGATAAATAGTATAATTAAATTAATTAATTCAAAATAAAAAATTATATATTTATTTACTATAAAAATTAATTCATGATAAAATAATTCATTATAAAAAAATTATATAATATTGATATAATATTAATTAATTAAATTTTTACTATAGTAATAATTAATACACATATATTTAATAAATATAGAAATTTTAAAAAAAAATTAAAATAAATTGAAAGCCTTAATCCTAAAATAAAAATAAAAATAAAATGATTTATTTTTTAATATAATTAAAAGAATATATAAATTTAAATTTAAATTTAAATGAGATATCAAAACAAGTGATCATACACATAAAAATAATGAATATATATAATAAATAATATACATAAGTTTCTAAAACATAACGAAAAAATATTAGTATTTTCTATGAAATAAAGAAATTATGAATTTTTTAAAATATTATTTTTAATATTGATTAAATCAGTGTTGATAATATCGCCGAGATATTGGCGATATTCAGAAATATCGGGATATTTTCGGCGAGCCAAAATATCGCCGACCAAATATCACGATATTTTATGGTTTTGAAAATATCGCGCGATTTCCGATATATCGTCGATATCTCGGAAAATATCGCCCGTGACAGTGAAATCTTTCCGCACGGCCTATAAAATTCGATTTTTGGTTTTTTTCATGTCATTTTGTTTTTCTGAGCGCTGGAGAAGGAATGTGGGTGCTACCGAGGAGGGTTTGAACGTTCCATAGCCATTATTGCCAATTTGCCACCAACAACGAAGATTTCTCTAAGCTGCAAGTGCCAAGAACAGTGAGACATCTCATTCTTCCCTACAATCATTTTGCTTGGTTTTTGTTTTCCATTTCAAAATGTAAGCGTTTTAAATTTATCATCATAGTGTGTAGGAAAGAGATGCATTGAAACTCTTTGCAAAACATAGTGATTCTCATAACAAACATATATTCCAAACATTAATTGCTACATCTGTTTCAAAAGATTGCACAAGTCATCAAGGTTTGTCACTATGTTTTCTTGCTGCCATCATAGATCACTTTTAGTGCCAAATTATTACCACTGTTAAGATTCTTCAATTGGTGATGGAAGGGAAGGCTATCGGTATCCTATTCCTAGAGAAAAAGAAACAACTTCACAGTAGATTAGAATGGAATGAAAATACTGGACAATGGATAATTAAGTAACGAACTAGTTTACATGTTCTAATTTTTTGATCCATATATGACCAAAATCAGTAAAATCATGACCAAAACCAGTGAATATATGACCAAAATAGTTCCAAAAAATAGAACAGTTAGACAATTCCTTCACGTGACAATTTTTTACCTTCTTGTTGAAGTGCATTTTGAATAATAATTGAAGTAAATGGCTGATCTCACTAAAACAGATTGAAAATCCATTTCTATTTCACATCAGATTGGAACTATTAACTTAAGAAACTCTCCATGGCACATGCCACTATTATGGCCATACATCATCATCGAGCTACTTAGAGGATCATTGTTGCCAGGAGATTCAAGCTCACTGTGATGTGTCACATGATACATCTATATCAGGCCTATATCATTGTCAAGTCATCATCAGGTTCATATCATAGGTGATATAATAAGTGATATACAGTCACCTCATTTCCTTGGCATATCATTTTCAATTTTGCATTTTTAGGCTCTTTCATTGCTTGGCATCTTTGGTTAAAGTGGCAATTATTGCATGATACAAGCTCATTGCCCTCTTAACTTTTAAGTCTACTCTTTTTTTCATGCCCATTGAAAAATTGCAAATTTAGAAATAATGTAGCAAAAAAAGTTAAAGTTGTTTTGTAAAATGATGTGGTTATTTGTAATTTTGTATTACTTATTAAGTTACTAATTCCAATTTTTTTTTGGTGCTCTAGGTTTCCTTTTGAGTTAGCGGCTAGCCGACTACAAAATACAAATATGCCAAAAGCCTTGGACCCATTTTGGGAGTATGGGAGCCCTGATGGTGGGACAAATCGTGCATATCTTACATGCAAATTGTGTGGGACCAAGATGACAGGTGGGATTACACGACTGAAATTCCATCTTGCTAGACTCAGTGGACATGATGTTGGGGTTTGTACAGTTTCTAGTCTGGCGCTTATACAAAAATCTCTTGAGGCAATTGAAGAAAAGGACAAAAAGAAGGAAGAGGCGGAAAGAAACAAAGCTGAACATGCAGGTAGATCTTTCGGGATATCTTATCCTGATTTTGGTGTTGAGGATATTGGGCCTAGTGGCCCTAGTGGGAGGGGCTCCACAACTGGCACACCATCACATGCTACTGCTAGTGTGAGTGCAAGGTCATCATTTTTTGTTCCACGAACAGGAGCTGGAGCACAACCTGGCATAAAATCGCTTGTTAAAAAGAAGGAGAAGCAAGAAGTAGATAGAGTCATGGGGAGGTGTATTTTTTGGAGCGAC
>APFE030303313.1:0-13591 GCA_000404065.3 Pinus taeda
CACAGCTTGAGTTGGAAAGGGCTTCCTCTCAAGCTAAGGACAACAGGATCAAAGCCCTGGAAGAGATTATAATAGAGTTTGGGCATGATCCCAAAGATGTTAAGGCTGTGCAAGAAGTCCTCAGGCTAAGGGATGCTGATATGGCAGCATTGAAAAAGAAGTTAAAAATCCCAGCAACTCTTCACCCACAAACAGAAGAGGTTGCCCAGCAGAGGCAGGAAAAGGATGTAGCTTCTCTACTGATGACACTATACAAAGAGCTCATCCAAACTCAGGAAAAGCTGCAGGAGTCAGAAGCCACATTAGAAACAGCATTGCAGCAAAAGGAGGCAGGGAAAACCTCACAGCCACCTCCAGAAACAATAAACCTTGAGGAAACCCCTCAAGGCACTGCCCCTCCCAGCCAACAAGTGCAGCAAGCAGCCCCAGACAATTCAGTACCAACTACCTCAGCACCAACAATAGAGAAGGCTGAAAGCCTGGACATGCAGAAGCTGAGGAAAGAAATTCAGGCCTTGGAGTCCCAGATGTCTAAGCTGAGCCAAGCCCAGGACAATCTGGCAAAAATAAATGAAAAATATGACAAGTCAAAACAGAATGTGGCTGAAAGAGAGAGGGAGGTAAAGGCCCTCAAGAAAAGGATTGCTGAGCTGGAGAAAGAGCTCACATTGGACAAAGTTACTTCAGAGCTTAAAAGGGTCATCTGGGGCAATATTGGCCAGTATATAACAGACCAGTGGGAGTATATAGAGGCCATCCATGAGCAAATAATGCTCGTTGGAAGAGCACGCAAAGAGATACAAAGGGCAAGGGCATCTCTAGCCAGTATGCCTGAGATTGCCACTAGGATGATAGACGTGCTAAACTATAGGACAAGCTCCCAGCTGATAAAAATGGGAATTGGAAACAGGACAGAGACCATCTCACTAATCAAAAGAGTCCTGACATTAAGAAACCTGATTCAGACCCTGGAAAGAAGAACCCAGGACATGCAAGCATATATTAACAAATTCCAGAACAGGTTTATGGCATTGCAGAACAGGGGGCTTCCTAGCTCATTGGATCCATCAGGAAAGTTACTCTCCCATGAGAAATATGCTAAGAGAGTAAACAATTTTGTAGCAACTCAAATTTCAGAGGCAGCCAGTGCATCAACAGAAGCAGGACCAGTAACAGGGCAGATCCTCTTTAACAGAGTTGAAAATCTATTTTTTATTAGGAGTGAAATTACACATTTATTTGATGAGCCCCCTCATTTTTATAAATATACAGAGGCTGATGAGACCATGGGGTAAATTTTGAAACATCAGTTGCCTTCATCAGATGTATGGGAAGAGTTGATACGATTACTGTTAAACCAAAGTCAGTAATTGTGATTTTTCCTTTTGAAAATATTTTGAATCTCATACACAGCAGGACAAAGACACATCAACAGGTATGCAGAAAGAGGCTGAGCCAACTCAGCACAAGTATTCAGCCACCACAGCAGCGTCAGCAGTCACAGGTGACAGGGCCAAGAAGACACAGGAAGTTACAGCTGCACAGACACGTCATTCAGCAGTTATATCAAAGCGCTCAACCGACTCCGTGAGCCCTGAAGGTCAAAATTGTTTTGACAGGAGTTAAGAGCCTTTATAGTTCATTAAATATTGCAATAACTTTTCATCTGCAATCTCTGAACAAGTTGGTGGAGATATTTTCCCTCTCAGATGACTCAATGCCTGAGATATTTTGTAATAGACTTCTATATATTCCCCCTCGCACTTGTTAGCAGGGGTTGGATATTGGATGTAATAAATCTCTTGATATCTATTATGTTCCTCTTCTATTGTAAATCTTCAGAGAACTAATACAAAGGATGATGGGATTTCCAAAGCTTTGTGTCTCTTGATGTCTTGCTGGTGTATGGTTGAATGTTGCAGGATTCCTGCGTATTTCATGACTCAATAAGTTTTCTTGTTATTTTCTGTTATATGTTTGTTATCTTTCATATATCATTCACGTTTTCCATGTTCTAAATATCTAATAGAAAGGAAAAAGAATAGTCTCAGGATTTGATCTCAGATTACCCTGAACTCAATCTAAGCTATTATAAATGTTTTCTTCAGTTATGATAATGAAAGTGTAATTCTTAATTGCTACCTTTCACACTATATCAGCACAGTGATCTACTGTTTCAGGAATTCAGGTGTTGCTCCTGAGTAATAGGTCCCTTTCCCACATCCCAACTCAGTGAAGAATTCTTAACTGCTCCTCACTGGTTGATTCACACTTCACCCTCACAATTTACAGTTTGTTTTATGAAATAGATGAAGGCCCTGTAATTCTAGCTGCACTAAACCAGGATCTCAAGGAAACAACAGCTACAGACCCCATTGCCCAATGGATTAATTTGCCTACATAGAACATTACATAATTATTAGAAAACATCCTCCCAACCAAACAAAAAACAAACAAACCTTTACTTCATAACTAGCTTAAAACTCCATAAAAACAGTGACAAACCTTACAGAGAGAGCCCTCTTTGATTACAGCTGGGCTAGAAGCTGTAGTCCAAAGACTGGTTAGTGGTGACCCCGGCCGTATTCCCTTGGGAGTCATAGGGAACAACCTGGGTGTTAACAGACCCAATGTATGGTGCATACACTGCCTGATAGAGGGCCATGTAGCAACTAAAGTCCCAAGATTGCAAGGCACAAGTAGTTCAGCAGACCTTGAAAAATCATGAGGGGCCCCACCAACAATAGGTGTTGCAGCATTAGGATCGCAAGGACCATTCTTGTACTGAAATTCACAAGTCTACTATGAAGTCTATAGAATCTATGGACATTTTCTATGACTATGTCCAATATTGTAGAATTACTCCAATGTGCCCAACAAAAATTATTGTGAGCTGTGTGCATCAATGAATCACCATACCAACTAGTGTCGAGTGTTAGACGCCTTAGCAAAATGACTAGACTGGTCAACATTCAGAATTAATGAAACTGGTTGGCGAGGAGAGGGAGGAGGTAGGAGAGGAGGAAGAACAGAGGATAGAGGACCCGTGAGGTGCTACAACTGCGATCAAGAGGGACATGTTGCCAGAGACTGCCCACTCCCAAGAAGGTCGTAGAGCTCGTATTTTCGGGTCAATTCACATGCCATAGAAGATTTTCCCGAGCTAATTTCAACATGGGAAGAAAGCACCAGGCAGCGGGGAACTAACTTGATCAACATAGAACCACAGACTATTGACATTATCACACCAACCAATGTAAACATAGTTACTAGAGGGGGTAAGAAGATAGGGGATGGTTATGGAGTGAAAGACCAACCCTCAATTGTTTGGGTGGCATCCATGAAGTGCTCATACAATCCCACACAATAGAAGCAATATTATCGGGAAGAAGCCAAGTTGTTTGATAACTTAACGGAAGCTAAAAAGTACAAGGTGCAGGACTCAGGCACAACTGAAAGTTCTCGACCAATTGAAGAATGGTTTAGGCTATTCCTACAAATATTTGATAATGAACATATGCTAGGGTAGTTCCTTAGGAATCTAAAAGCATTATTACTAGAAGAAGAATTGAGAGAAGAAGAAATATGAAAAAATCTGCTTGAAAGACATACAAAGAGGATTTAGAGGAATAAGAAAAGGAATAGTAGGGAATTCTAGATTGATGCTCAAGCTATAGGGTTTCATATTAAAGATATAATGCTAGATCTAGGATCAGATGTTAATATCCTGCCTCGAAAAACATGGGAAGCACTAAGGAAGCCGCAACTGGAGTATTCACCAATTCAACTATGGATGGCAAACCAATACTAAATCTTACCCATCAGAAGGCTAGAAGTT
The DNA here is from genome assembly GCA_000404065.3 of Pinus taeda. Lineage (NCBI taxonomy): Eukaryota > Viridiplantae > Streptophyta > Pinopsida > Pinales > Pinaceae > Pinus > Pinus taeda. Next base: position 3,839 of record APFE030303313.1, read on the forward strand.
GTCGAGATAGATGTAGTAGGGGTAAAAATTCATGTCTAATTTGAAGTAATAGATATAATGGGTGATAATGACCCTTATGTAGCACTCCTTGGTATCGACTGGGCATATGAGAACTATGCCATCATCGACCTTAAAACGAGTTGATGATTTTTGAAGTAGAAGGGCCTGTAGATGATCGAGATGAGCCTGGAATGTTATATCACTTGTATAGGCTAATTGAAAGAAAAAGAGAAGACTTCATCAATCCCACGACAGGAGGATCAGTCAGTTGGAGAAGCATATAGAGCTCAAAAGTTGGTTCGGAAGATGCTTGGGATGTTTGGCAATAAGGAGGATACGAGGTTGATACCAAACGTTGTGCCAATATATTTTGAGTTTACTGGATTGGAACTGAGGTAAGTAATTACCCAACCTTCCATGGTATAGAATTAGTAGATGATTTTTTGAATAAGGTTGATATAACTACAAGGGAGAGCCACAACATCCCATTATTGGACAATGCATTTCAGGACACCCCAGAAAGATGGTGGGGAGAACATCACAACACCATTTGTGACTGATAAAATCAAGTGGGACATGAGGGAAATGTTTAAACAAGAACGAGACCGCCCACGGGAGATGGTGAAGTATGGGGGGACTCTAGTTTCGGGAAACATCTAGAGGACTGCACAAAGAGATGGAGAAAAGAGTGAGTCACAAAGGAATTTTGGTTACAAATTTTCATAATTACCTTGAGTACAGTTTCCTAAGAATGGTATATACAAGAGGAACTTCGAAAACAAACCGAAGATTGGGACGTTATGGCTAAACAATTCAGTATCAATTTCTCATTCAGGGATAATGATTGACGACTATTTGAAGCCCCACATGCCATTAAAAGGATCCTATTTACTCTAGGATAGTTTTGGAAAGGGTGCATTAATGAGAAGTTCCTAAAATATTTATATGAAGCAGGGTATTCGAAATTCATGCCTTGCGGAAATGTTAACGCAGATCCAGAGGAGGATGATTTGGAATGAGTCAGATACCTGGAATTTCAATAAACTAAAGGAGAACGAGATATTCCATAGGAACATCTAATGGATGGCTACAATTTTCTCCCAGTAAAGTTGCAGAAGCACAACATTGGCTCAAAAGAGAAATCTAAGATGGCATCCATTGGGGATTATTGGGATGAGAAAAAAAACTAAAGAATTTTTTTATTTTTTGTGCGAGTATGAAGACTTATTCCCAGCCTCGATCGCTGAATTGAAAGGAATAAAGGGGAAATTGGGGAAATTAAGATTATGTTGAAGCCAAATGCACGACCAGTAAAAAATAAACCATACGGGCTCAACCCAAGAGTAAAACAGAAGGTCAAGAGAGATATTGATAATATGTTAGAAGCGAGACTTATATCCCCATTAGATGAAGCATGGATCAGCCTAATTGTAATACAAAATAAGAAGGATGCCACAAAATCAAGGTCTGCATAGATTGCAATAGCCTAAATAATGCATTTGTACATAACCCATTTCTAACACCCTTTGGTGATGAGGTCCTAGATAACATTGTTGGGAATGAAGTATACTCTTTCACCGATGGATTCTCAGGATACCATCAACTTCGCATAGTGGAAGAAGATAAGAAGAAAATAACATTCACCACATAATGGGGGTCTTACACATATCATGTCATGCCATTCAGTTTGAAGAGTGCACCTTTTGTTTTCTCATGGATTGTCATAACTGCCTTCAGGGATTACATCCATCAATTCTTAGAAGTATACATGAATGATTGGACAATTTACAACTTTCTAAAGAAACATACCAGCCTCCTTCCAGTGATTTTTGAGTGATGTAGACAACTGCAAATCTCTTTAAACCTGAAGGTAGAGAAAATTTGAGAAAAGAAGGTATTGAATATAGAACATACATTATCATGAAATTTTATAAGTTCAACACCAAAATGTATTTTTTATAGTAACTAAAGCGTATATGCAGAATAGTAAGGATGGAAGTAGATATGTGATGACCCTCAATATTACAACAATAATGTTGAAACTCCTGAGTGTCTCAACTTTAATTATCAAACTAGTGTTCCTACATACTTAAGAGGGCTCAGAAGTATGTGTGCATCATCCAATGTATTCTTCTTTGGTTGATCTGATGCAACTGAAGGGAAACTAGGTTGGACAGACACCACTAATGCTCTATAGGCTATAGGCAATACTCAGAAATTTCAAAAACACAAAGAACAAATTGTAAATCTACACTAGTTGCAAGAAAACAAATAACAACAAGTATGCCTACTATAATTATACAAAAGTGGTGCAGACAGAAATAATGGTGCAATAATAAAAGAGTTTTGGATCAATATGACCCACAATCACCCCGTGATCCCCTTTTACACTATAACCCGATATTCGGCCCTTTTTCGAAATACATTGGAAAAACCCACAAAAACATTAATCTTTACCATTTGTATTGGCATGCCTATCGTACACAGAATTCAAGGCACCAAGGGTTGTTGACCATTGATATGGAACTATGACATCTAATGGTCCAGATGAAGTCACCCTATTGCAATCGGTAGTTGGAAGGCTTGCAGTATTGGTGCTTTCTCTTGGATAGATATCCGATGCGATATCATGTATCGCTATCAGCAATCACAATGTATCACTTTACAGCTTATTACTCCTGCTCTGAAATGTCGATTCGATATGTCGGTGATCACATATCACCAATGGTTGGGGATAGGACTTGCCACTTGCCAAATGGTTTGAGCGATGCAATATATATATGAATTATTGGACCCAATAAGTCCCAAAATCAACCTTTATATTATTTCACGTTTGGTTAGCTGAATTGACTAAGTTTTTTGCATTAATTCCCTACGTAAATGGGATTTCCACTTGCGAACCCAAACTACACCAAGTCTGTCTTAAATGCAAGGATTTTCACCATGAAATATAAAAGCACAAGACTAGAATCAAAGTATTTAAATATAAAGAAAGGAAATCAACGTTCAAAGCCTCCATGGGCTGTTCAAATGATAATACATGCAATACTGTTTTATTCACCATAAATACATTACAGAGTCTTGGCTAGAGGCCACATACACAAATAATGACCTCTATCTTCAAAATAAATGCAATCCACACACATTCTATGCTCTCTCCACGCTCAACAATCCTATCTCCTCTTGCTCATTACATTTTCTTTTGTTTTTATCACTCGATAAACACTCTAACAATATCTAGCAACAAATCTCTATTTTTAATAGATCTAATAGCAATCTTCTGATTCCTAGCTCTATGCTAACAATCCCTATCTCTGAATCTAAAATAAGATAATCTCTAACTTATTACAATAATGAATTATAAAAAATTGCTCTAGAGATCCAACCCTCTCAGAAAAAACCGTGTTTGACCCATCAGTCAATGAATTTCAACCTGTTTAGCCACAACATGTGAACAAGTTTTCACATTGTTGGCTAATCCTGATGCTCCTACATTAGACTCGCGGGGAAGAAAATACTTTTCCTTCAAGCTTTCAGGACTTACTCCATATTTCTTTAGTTCTGCTGCTGTCAATCAGCTAGAATCTTCCACTGGCTTCTCTTTCCATTTTACTAAATACTGGAAATAAGTCTACCCTCTTGTTTTCTTAGATACTCTTTGATCCAAGATAGCTTCAACTTCATCATTGAATGCTTTTGGTACCTATTCCTCCGAGTTCACGATTTGAACTTAATCACCTATAGGTTCTTTCTGCAACTCTGTCTCTGCCTCTCTGAATGGATATAAGTCTGCAACATTAAAAATGGGGGATATGCTAATCCCTTCTGGTAACTCAATCTCATATGCATTGGCTGAAAATTTCCTTTTAATTTTACAAGGTCCTATCTTCTTCATTTTCAACTTGTTACAAGTTTTAGTAGGAAATCTCTCTTTCCTCAAATATGGCATTACTAAATCTCCTACTTGGAACTCCTTTTCTCTTCTTTTTAGATCTGCCCTCTACTTGTATTTGCTTCTACTTTCCTACAATTTTTCCTTGACTTCTTCCTGCAATCTCTGCATCTATTCTACAAAATATCAACACTTGCGCTCCTAGTTTCCTGCTTTCCAAAATTTCTTAGCTCATATATGCCTCTTGGATGCATTCCAAAGACAACCTGAAATGGGCTCATTCCAATGTTTCGGTTTGGTGTATCATTGTAAGTGAACTCAGCTTGAGCTAATGCCAAATCCCACTGTTTGGGATTTTGATATACTAGACTCCTTAATATATTCCCCAAGCTCCAGTTCACTATTTCAGTATTTCCATCTGTTTGAGGATGGTACGCTGAGCTAAAACTAAGATTAGTTCCCAGTTTCTTTGAAAGCGTCCTCCAAAAATGCCCTACAAACTTGGTATCACAGTCAGATACAATGCTTATAGATAACCCATGTAATCTCACAATCTCTGAAAATAATAAATTGGTTATGTGTGTTGCATCGCTAGTTTTCCTACATGCTATGAAATGTGCCATTTTAGAAAACCTATCTATTACAACATAAATAGAATCATTTCTCCTCTGGGTTTTTGGCAATCCCAGAACAAAGTCCATGTTGAATACATCCCATGGTCAATCTGGTATTGGCAATGGCTGATATGGTCCTGCATTATGACTCCTTACTTTGGCATACTAACATACCATGCATTTCTCAACAAAATTTTTAATATCACTTTGCATTTTCGGCCAATAATAAAAAGCATTCACCTGAGTGAAGGTTTTATCTTGTCCAAAATGACTAGATAACCCTCCACTATGTTTTTCCTTGATTACGTTTTCCCTCATGGAAAATTTGGGAATACATAACTTATTGTTTTAAAATAATAGGCCTCCTTGAATGAGGTAGTCCATCCACTAACTTCTGTTATGGCTCACTAGATTCTGAATTGTTGTGTAGATATCTCTAAAATCTTCATCATCCTTGTATATTTCTATCATTTCCTCAAAACCTACAACACCCACTTTGAACTCTTTTATAATAAAACTTACCTTGCTCAATGCATTTGCTACTTTATTAGACTTACCACTCTTATTCTTTATTACAAAAGTAAAACTTTGTAGAAATTTCACCCACTTGGCATGCTTCTAATTCAACTTCGGCTGGTTATTAATAAATTGTAAGGCATGGTGGTATGAATATAAAATGAATTCTTTTGGCAGCAAGTAGTGTCTCCACTTTTTCAAATCCTGCACAATATCATAAAACTCCTTGTCATACGAATAATATTTCTTCTTTGCATCATTCAGTTTCTCACTGAAATATGCTATTGGCATTTTCTCTTCACTTAGAACTGCACCAACGTCTACCCCACTTGCATCTATTTCTACTTGAAAGACTTTCTCAAAATTAGGAAATGCTAAAATTGGCTCCTCTGTTATCTTCTTCTTCAGAAAATTAAAGTTTCTTTCTGCTGCTTCTGTCCATCGAAATGGCTGATTGATCTCCTCAGTTGTCTCAAGGATCGGTGCACAAACTTGAATAAAACCTCTTATAAACTTTCTGTAAAAACTTGCAAGTCCATGGAAGCTTCTTACCTCAAACATACTTCTGGGAGTAGGCCAGTTCCAAATTTCTTGAACCTTCTCCAGATCCATCTTCAAGCCTTCTTTAGAAACTAAAAATCCCAAGTACACCAACTCTTCCTTCATGAAACTACACTTCTTTAAATTTATTAGTAGTTTCTCTTTCTGCAGAGTTCTCAAGACTAACTTAAGATGTTCTAAATTCTCCTCTTTACTTTTGCTAAAAATTAGAATATCATCAAGGTAAACTATGACATATTTACCTGCATACTCCTTCAAGACTCCGTTCATTAGCCTCATGAACATGTTGGGTGCATTAGTGAGCCCAAAAGGCATTACTAACCACTCATACAGTCCACTATTTTTTTTGAAGGTAGTTTTCCATTCATCGCCTTCCTGAATCCTTATCTGATGATACCCACTATTCAAATATATCTTAGTAAAGTATTTGGATCCACTTAAACAGTCCATTAAATCTTCCATGCGTGGAAATGGAAATCTGTACCTTATCGTGATCTTGTTGATAGCTCTGGAATCTATGCACATGTGCCATTCTCCTCCTTTCTTCAGACTGAGTACTGTCGGTACAACACATAGGCTCATACTTTCTCTAATTAGCCCCTTCTCCATCAGCTCCTGTACTTTCCTTACAACCTCTGTGTTTTCCTGAGGAGTTAGCCTATAAGCAACTTTATTTGCTAAGCTTGCCCCTTGTATTAAATTGATGTGATGGATAATACTTCTAATCAGTGGTAAGGTATCCAGTAATTCATCCACAATGATATCAGCAAATTCATCCAATAAAACTTTAACTCCTTCAGGAAGATCATCCAAATTTGCGGAGGTTAAGATTACCTTTGGCATTCCCACGATAGTAAAATGCAGCTCCTCACTTTCCACTACCTCCTGTAGAAATTCTTTCTCGCTTATCAACATAATGCTATTCCAGGCATTCCTTTATCAGCATCATCCTTCAATGGCAACAACTTTTGCTTCATTCCATATTTCTCTATGGTATAGGTGTTTCTTCTCCCCAATAATATATGACATACGTCCATGGGCATTTCATCACATAAAATCATATCTTTATATGAACCTATTTGCATCTCAACATTGCACTATTATGTCACAATGACTTGATGGCCCTTCTGCAACCAAGACACTATGTAGGGTGCAGGATGTACTGTCTTCGCTAAACCAAGCTTATCCACCATCTCTGTGGACACAATATTTTCAGTGCCTCCACTCTCTATGATTACCTTACAACACTTGCCTTTTGATTTACTGGTGATTCTGAAGAAGGTTTTCCTCTGCACAGGTTCTCTAGTCTCCTTCTTTGCTCTAAGCAAATTTCTTCTTAATAATCATGATTCACCTTCTTCAAGGGATTCTTCTTTCTCCACAATTCAAGGTGGTTCTTGCTTTGCCTCAGCAACATTTGAATTCCTCTCACTCACTGGTTTATTATGAGGATAGTCCCATGACATATGTCCCCACTCTCCATAGGTATAGCACTGAACATCTCTTCCTCGCCCTCTTCCTTTGGGCCTGAATCTTCCTCTGTTAGCTTCACCCCTTTGTGGTGATCTGCTACTCGAACTTCCTACTTCATGTTGATGTTGTGGTCCTCTGTATCTGCTAGCTCCTCTACCTCTCACCGAGCTTCTTCTTCTGTTTCTTTGACTCTACTTCCTCAAGATCTACTCCTCTGCCTTCAAGCTTGCTTGATAGGCATCCTCAATCGTTTTCAAACTTAATAAGCTAATCTCATCTTGTATCTCATACTTTAATCCATTAATATATATAGCTACTTCTTCTATGTCATCTTCAACATGTCCAGACCTAATGCTTAATCTATAAAATTCTTCTGTATACTCCTTAACGGACATCTCTTTTTGCTTTAAATTTTTAAATTTCTTAAAAAGATTCAAATGTTAGTCTTTAGTCAAAAACTTGGCTTTCATTTTCCTTACCATTTTGTCCCATTGCTTGATCTTGGATTTCCCTTTCCTCATTCTTGATGTCTGTACCTCGCCCCACCAAATAGCCGCATGAACCTTCAATCTAGTGACTGAAAATTTCACCATCTTCATCCCTTCAATCTCTTCATAATCAAAGTACTAATCTAAGCACTTTATCCAATCCATTACTTCCTCTACGTTCAGACTTCCTTCATACATATGGATCTCCACATCAGGCTTTCCTCTGACTTTCGCCATCATCTTGATGACTTTAGCAGTTTCATTGTCTTCCTCTTGTTCCTCTTCAAAATATTCTTTTGAGGAGCTCTCATCTCCCTCATCAGGTGCTATTCTCTGGGTTGTCTCAATCATCTCCATTCTCGCATGCAACTCCGTACCTCTTCCAGTAGTACTGCATTTTCCTCAAGTCTTCCTCAACCAATACCTCTCCTTAGCGGCCTTTTCGCTGTAACAACCCCCTCTTTTGCTCTGATACCAAAAAATGGTGCAGACGGAAACAATGGTGCAATAATAAAAGAGTTTTGGATCAATATTTCCCACAATCACCCTGTGATCCCCTTTTACACTATAACTCGATATTTAGCCCTTTTACGAAATACATTGGAAAAACCCACAAAAACATTAATCTTTACCATTTGTATTGGTGTGCCTATCGTACACAGAATTCAAGGCACCAAGCGTTTCTGACTGTTGATCTGGAGCTATGAGATCCGACGGTCCAAATCAAGTCACCCTATCGCAATCTGTAGTCAAAAGGCTTGCAGTATTGGTGCTTTCTCTTGGATAGAGATCTGATGCAATATCACATATCGCTATCAGTGATCGCAATGTATCACTTTACACCTTATTACTCCCGCTCTGAAACACTCGTTATGCTCTTAACTTGCAAGACGATACGAGAATACCAAATATGCGAAGAAATATACCCAGAACATAGAACAAGAGCAATAACAACAAGTATTTTATTATTCAGAAAGTAATGTTCACTTGCCTCTTCGAGCGGGCAACCTCCAATAGAGTTGAGCTCGATTACAAAATAAGACACCATGCTCCTCACAGGGAGTCTCTATCCTTTATATAGGATTCATACATGCAATACCATGTCTAATACCATGGCCCATTTGCAACTAATTGTGGTCCCGTCATTAAATGCGGGTTAACCACTTAAAATTATTAATATGGGCTTTATTGACTCTTTACTTAACTATAACTATGACTCGATACTATTACATAAATCAAGGGGTTAGGGTGGGACCCTAGCATGCCCTCCCCCATAAGAATAACCTTGTCCTCAAGGTTGAAGCTGTAGAAACTACTAAAGAATAGTGGTTGGTTCCCAGGTTGCATCTTCTGGAGAGATGTCTTTCCACTTGATGGGGACTTCCTTGATCACATGGCCACGCAGGTGCCATTCTCCTGTGTCCAGAACCTGTTCAAGTTGGAGCCAGATTGACCCTTCTTCATCCATTTTAGGTAGGCTAGTTTGAATTCTGCAATTTTTCCCAATCACTTTCTTGAGGCATGAGACATGGAAAACTGGATGGATTTTTGTAGTGGGTGGAAAAACTAGCTCGTAGGCCACTTTTCCAATGCGTTGAAGTACTTGATATGGTCCGTAGAATTTTGGAGATAGTTTCTGACAACCCTTGTCTTTCAGTGACGTTTTCTTATATGGTTGTAGCCTCAAAAATACCTAATCCCTTTCTTGAAATTGGCATTCTAAGGAATGTTGATCTACCTGTTGCTTCATGCGGCTTTGAGCTTGATGAAGATTCTCCCTAAGATGGGTGAGCATGGTTGTGCAGTTCTATAGGAGTTGATCCACTTCTTGTACCTTTGAGCACCCCTTGATATAAGAAGTAGGGGAAGGAGGGAGTCGACCATAAACTGCTTCATATGGAGTCATTTTGGTGGTGGCATGATAGTTGGTGTTATACAACCATTTAGCTAGAGGTAACCACTGTCCCAGAGATGTTGCTTTTCTGAAGTGAAACACCTAAGGTAGGTTTCCAGAAATTTTTTGATTGCTTCAGTTTGACCATCAGTTTGTGGATGATAGGAAGTATTGAGTTTTAGTTAGGTACCTTATAGCCAGAAGAGTTCCTGCCAAAAATTACTAGTGAAGACTGAGTCACGATTAGACACAATGGAAGTGGGCATGCCATGCAATTTGAAGATCTGATCCATGAAAGATTGAGGGACCAAAGTT
>APFE030303315.1:0-15428 GCA_000404065.3 Pinus taeda
ACGGAGATAGAGTGAATAAATTCCATGTACCATATTATCACGATATTGTAATGATCGTTGGGTTTTATATAAGTTATTTTCTTTATTTTTTTTATATTGGTAACGATGGGATTTATGGATAAAGATGTTACAGGGAGCATGCGAGCGAATGGAATAACCTGGGAAGAAATTTAGTTTAGCTAAATAAAAAAATGTAGGTTTAAATTTCGATTTGAGAAATCATAATAATTTAGGAGCATTTATGTTGTTCAAATTATTCATTAATTGCAAATTTCATTTAAATTATAACTAATTTTTAATAATAATTAAAAATTTTTCTTATAAATTATCTCAGTGGGGAATTATCCAACCCAATAAAACAATTTAATTTAAGCATAAATATTATATATATATAATTATAATTTTAAGTTTTTTAGTTCTTTTATAAAAATATTCACGTATTGGGCAATTTAACATAAAATGTTGCGGTCGCCGCCGCCACTAGTCAATCAGTTGTAGAACACCCATAGAGATCTCTGTCCATTTCTAAAGAAAATTATGGATAACTAATATGTTTTTGTTAAAACGTTAATTGAAACCACTTCGTCGTTATATATACTTATACAGTCAGTGGTGTGTGTATATATAAGGGCTGCATTCTGTGGATTTAGGTCACTGCTCTGTTAAAATTGCAGTTTCCCCAACCAAAAATTAAGTTTGTAATTTTTAAAATTAAATCTGTAATTTTTATTATAATTTATAAGAATTTAGTATAAATCATAATTATATATTAAAAACAAATTTAAAAATTATAATGGTCACTAAAAAATTTAAAAAATTAAAATTGTGATAGAATTCAGTAAAAAGTTTTTCTTCGTTAAATAAAAATATAAAAAATTTTAAATTTAAAAAATTATAAAATTTCTTATATTATTTAAAAATCAAAGTTAAAATTTTTTATATTAGAAAAATAATAATTAGTTAAAAGAATTTGTATTAAAAAATGATAATTGTCATTTAATTTTAGTAAAGGCTTTTTTGGTTAATAATAAAAAATTATTATTTAAAAAATTGAAAACCATTTTTTTTTGGAAAGGATATTAAACAATAAAGTGCATATTAAAATAGAGAAGTTGTTAAAAACAATAAATTCAAATTAAAATAGATAGAAATAGTAATTTTTTAAAATTACTAAAAATATTTTTTTTTAAAATATTATAATTATATATATATTTAATAAAATATATAATTCCTAACTTTTTTCTACTTGAATTTTACAAAATAGTATTCATTTTCAAATTTGGTAAGTATGCTTATACACACTTTGTGAATTGAAGTTTGACGGTGTTTCTCTTTTTTCTTCTTAATTGTTTTGGATTGGATAAAATAAAATCTATAGCTTTCATTTGAACAAGCAAAATTTACAACTTAAATAACTCTATGAAAGTATGCTTTCAACAAGATCTCCTCATCCGAAAAGCTAAATCTACAAGAAAAGATTTATGTTTTTTCATTGTTAATTAATAATGTTGTTATTTTTCATTTTTAAGAGTTATATTAAAATATATTATTTGAATATTATTATTTATTTTCTTATTTTTAACCGTTTATTATTAAAAATATATTATTTGATAATATTATTTTTCTTTAAAATATAATATAACTTTATAGTATTTTTTTTGTTATGATAAATTATATCATATTAAAAAACTGTATAATATTTTTATTAATAAAATAATTGGTTAAAAAGTAAAATATAAATATATAATTTTTTTTTTTTCTAATTTAAAAATGTCCAATTTTGTAATGTCTATACTTAATAGGTTTTATTGTTTTCCTTATAGAATCAAATTCAAATTCGAATTTAAATTCCTTATAGAATCAAATTTAAATTAGAATTTAAAGTTTCTAACTATAGTTAGATGTTAATATCCTTACTACAAGTTGTATGAACTCAAGTAACGTCTAATACTCTAATACCAGGGAGGAGAAGCCAAATAATGCTACTGTGTTTTGATTTATGGGTTAAAGATAATGAAAGATGGAAATATATTAAATTAAAATGCAAGTTAGAAAAATTTTGTGAACACTTTTCCAACAAAATAGTGTGGTGCATTATAAGGATTAGATGAAGATGCAGATCATGCCACATGTTTAAATAGAGGGTGATGTAAAGCGAAAAGATCATATAACAATTAGTTTATAAAAATTAATATTTTAATAACCATTATTAAAATATTTATTTTCATAAAGTAGCTTTTATTTTTTTGGTCTTTACATTGCCCTCTATTTAACCCTATGTCATGATATGTGTTTTCATCTCACCCTCAACCATACTAGCAAGCTGGAAACCAGGAGGTAAAATAATTTTTTCTGCATTTTTATTTGTTCCTAAACCACATTAGCTCGAAACAGGTCAGCAAAATAAAATTTCCTAACAAACCCTATTTTTCTTTAATGTGATTTCTACCTTAAAAACCTCTTCTTGAAAAATAGAATCAATAAAAACAAGCCCTAAGTACGTTAAGACAGAATGCCGAGTAGCACTAGATACCTTGTCGCAGAATGCAGAGTGTATAGCTATGTCACCGCGTAAATATTATACGGACTTAAGGACTTGCAGTAGATGATGTGAGCTGTCAGCTCACATTTTTGCTGCTCATTATTCCACCAAAAATACATCAAGGTTCTATGAATCTGAGCAGCAAACCCTTGCCCTATCTTTGGCAGCAAGTAAAGAAAGGAACCATGATCCGAGGTTCTATGAATCTGAGCACTTTCCCAGCGTCTAAAGAACAGAACCATGATCTGATAGCTAGCATTAATCGTCTCTATAATGTATAGCCATTGCCCGTATAGCTATAATGTGAATTTGTCACAATATTTAATACATACAATCAAGACAAAACTGAACACCGTATGATAGAATATTAAACACTAATGCAAAGTGCGTAGAAAGCGTGACACCTAACCAGAATCGATTGATGGAAACGCGAGTATAAAGGGGTGCACATTTATTCTAGTGTCTCCATTGATGCCTTGTGGCCATACTATAAAGATATATTAACTCTGGCTAGTATTGTGAAACCTGCATTTTAAGGAAAAGGTAATATTGTCAGATCTGCATTTTCTAGAAATTTGTTATAGAAATCAAAGATTCTGCTTGTGAGCAATATGATTCTGGTGCGACTGATAGATGGCCGCGATGGGGCCAGGACACTCTGTGATCTCAGACGTATATCACACAAAATCCCATATCAGGCTCGTCCATGTGCTCATCCACGGCCGAGTTTGTCGTTAAAAAACGTGTGGAAGTTGGATAGCCGTGATATTCGCTGCAAGAGATACTGTGATGATGACACATAGCACTGGTAAGAAAAAGGGGGCATAAAGGACCGATATGAGTTTAGATGATGGATCTTGACAGCGGTCCGAATCGGCCCAAAGGAATCCTGCGAGCCGGCCCCTCTCCGTGCAGCGGCAGGGCCAGGCTTATCTTTTCGGCTCTTCACTTTCTATATGTGGGGAAAGGCTATCGATGCTCCTTCTGGATAAAATTGTGTAGAAAGAATCGGTGTTATTGAATCACCATGGGAAAGGGGACTTCCGAAAGATTATACAAAATGAAATCCTTAAAAGGAATACAGATCAATGTCAGTGTGGACGAGTGCAGCGTCGATTCAACGGTGTTCGTCCTTTTTGAACTCTAATGTCGTGTACGTAATCCCAAAACATGTTTCATTACATGTTAAAAAAATAAATTTAAATAGGTTTGTTGATTTTATGAATAGTTTGAAATCGATAAATAGAAATGAGGTGATGTCAAAACATGTTTCAGTATATGTTAAAATATATTGAATTTAAATAGGTTTGTTGATTTTATGTTGAATTTAAATAAGTTCAGTTTATTGATTTTAAAAATATTTTTGAAATGATAAATAGAAGTAAGATTAAATTTCTATTTATCCGTCACTATTCCTAGTCTCATTCATTATTCCTAAATATTCTTGAAATAAACAGTTCTTAAATATTTGTAACTATTCCTAATCTCATTCATTATTCCTAAATATTCTCGAAATAAACAGTTCTTAAATATTTTCCAAATAAACAATTAAAATAAAAATATATCATATTAAATATTGACATGTAAATCCCTAACTTTTAAATCATTTTTTTTTCAATTAAATCTTTGAGCTCTATGTTATTTTGTTTTTCTTACTCAATTTATTCATACCACTCCATTTAAAAAAAAATTATATTGAGAAAATATTATTACAGTCAAATTATGTTCGACTCCATCCGAATGAAACCCTTAATTTTTAAACCCCACAAGTAATTCCAACTTCAACTCTCTCCCATAACAATAACCTTAAATTATTATTATTGTTACAAATTCCTTTAATTTTTAAATTGTACAGTTCGTTCCCATTTGTATCCCATAATAATGACTATAAAATTTAAATTACCATTTTTATTACGCATCCCTTGATTTTTTTGAGGATTGTTATTTGTCCTTGCTGTTAGGTAGTGGGTCATTGTTTTGATTTTTAAATTTAGAACTATAGTAAATATAATTCGTATGAATTTTTGGAAATTAGACGCATTATTTTAAACATTCCTATGAAGCATGAAATTTTTTTTGGAAGACGTGGAGTGTGGGATTCATAAGTTTGCTAATGGAAAATCAAGGTTATCAAAGTGAGATCTTTAAGATTAGAAAATCTATCTTCATTTCTTATCTTCTCAAGCTTTTTAATTTCACTGTAGGGCATGGCTTTCCTAAGCTTTGGACGCAGAACCTTATTGTGCTTATCTTAAAAAATGGGGACCAAAGCATTCTCTCTAACTATAGGACCATTATCATTAACCACATCCTAGCCAAACTTTATTGACTCACTCGAGAAAAAAAATCTTAGCCTTTGGTGTGAGAACCAAGTAAAAGAGCTAAAGGGGAAGCTAGTTTTAGGAGACATCACTCGACCATCGACCACCTTATCACGCTTACGATCATCGTAGAGGAATGTCACAATAGTGAAATTGATCCCTTATGTTGTTTTGCAGAGTTTAGAAACACTTTTGATATTGTCCCCTAAGATAAGCTCTGGGAGAGACTTGAAGAGATGAGGGTTCCTCCTCAACTGAGGATTGCTTTGATCTGCCTTTATGAGACTATCATTACCAAGATTAACACCAATGAAGGGTGGTCTAAAAATATTAAATGTAATATCGGGGTTAAGCAAGGTTGCCCCCTTTCCCCTACCCTCATTATTTACATCAATAAGCTAGAGGGGTGGCTGGAAACTGTGGGATGCAAAGGCACTAAACTCACTCGTATTATCATTACTCTTCTCCCTTATGATGATGATATCATTCTTCTTGCAAGGAGCTACGATGACCTACACAAGGAGCTTAAGACTCTTCATGTCTAATGCTCCAATATGGGTATGAGAGTTAATACCAACAAGACTAAATTCATGATCATCAAATAAAAAAGATCACCCATGGTAGTTTCATATATGATAAACATTGTCTTGAGTTGGTTTCTTCTTATAAATATTTGGGTATTGACTTTCCTTATCAACTCAACTGGAATTTTAGGATCGAGAAAAGAATTTTTGGACACTGGAAAGCCTACTATGATCTTGAAAACAATTGTAAGTAAACTGATCTTTACATTTGGAGTAAAAAAAGGTTCCTCTTTGAGACTCTTGTCACCCTGATTGTATTATAAGGATGTGAAGCTTGGGGGTGCAGTATATCTAGGGAGACGTGGAGAATGATTAAGAGGATCCAGAAGGAATTCATACCCTATAACCTCAAGATCAAGGTAAATACTCCCTATCCTATATTCTTGATCGAAGCTGGCATGTCCCCCATTGAAAGTGTGGCCATGTTTAGATATTTGATGTATAACAAAAAGCTTCGCAATATGGAATCCAAGAGGCTCCCAATAATTGCTTCTAACATTAGCCAAAACCCCCACGAGTGCCTTAAGCACGGGTGGCATTAGGATGCTTAGGCTTGGTTCAACCTTTGAGGGATTAAGGAGGAGAACTTCATGGGAAGTAAGGAAAGTATTAAGGATACTATTACCTCTAGTTTTAAGGAAAAGATGTGGGATGCTAAGGAGCTGAAAGGTAAAAGGAAGCTAAGGTAGTATAAGAAGGTGATCAAGCCCACCCTTGAGAACCAAAATTATCTCTCTATGTTGAGTTGCACTAAGAATAAAATGAACATTGTTAGGATTATAACTAACTCTCATGAACTTCGGAGTGAGACCGAGGAGTGCTCTATCCCCAATACTCACTCGAATAATAGAATTTGTCTGATATTTGATACTAAGAAAGTGGAAGATGAAAAGAACTTCCTTTTAGACTGCGCATCTCTTGCCCACATCC
Organism: Pinus taeda; assembly: GCA_000404065.3. Lineage (NCBI taxonomy): Eukaryota > Viridiplantae > Streptophyta > Pinopsida > Pinales > Pinaceae > Pinus > Pinus taeda. Next base: position 6,378 of record APFE030303315.1, read on the forward strand.
ACTCTCAATTCCCTATCATCAGTCAGACCTCCAATATTCCTAACTTATTAATCCAACCCAACTATAGCAATCTTGGCATGCTTCTTTCCATGCTCTTTGATCACAAAAACAAGATTTTGAAGAATGACAATTTGACTCTCTTTTATTGAGGTCTAATAGACCACATTGGTTATGGTGGGCATTAAGCATCATCAACACCATCATAAAAGTTAAAACTAAAATATTTTATAAAAAAATTAGGTTTACTTTAATTTTTATCATCCACAATCATTTTTTTTAATAAAAATATAAATTGCACCCATAAATGAGACTAAGAAGTTTGTTGCTTTTCAGGGCAGTTGGTGAAACTATTCATAGATGAAGTGTCGTAAAGTCCCCATAATTTCTGTAAAGCTAGACTGTCACTAGCATAGATTCATCTGAAGTATATATTTAACATGCTCTGAGAGGGATCAAATTTTTTCTTATGCAAACTTCAATTTTTTTCTTGTGCAAACTTTTTTAGTACATAAAATACAATGTGTAGTCTTTCATTGTTTAAATTGTATTTTTGAATCTATATAGAGTATATATAGGAGAAAATAAACATTTTAACCGTAAAAACTTACTTTTTCATAATATATACATAAATTCTTTTAAACTATATATAATATATTTATATTTGATATTATAATATTTTACATAAAATGTGCATGACCAATACATTTTATCAATGCAAATTAAAATGTTTATTTATTTATTATTAATATATTTTTAAGTGTTAATATTAATTCGTGTTAAAAGCATGTGTTTCCTCCTATGTTAATTCATGTTAATACAACTCGAGTGGGCCTAATGGTTAAGAGCATGTGTTTCCTCCTAAGAGGTCACAGGTTCAAAACTAGAGGGGGGTAGAGTATGTATGCCTTCATAGACTTAGCAATCAAATCGCTGCACGGAGGTGGGTCCCTTGTCCCACAAACGAAGGGGTCTCATACACAAATTTGGTGTCTGGCTTGGCTGTGACCTTAAAAATGAATATTATTAGGGTGGGTCCCTTGTCCCACAAACAAAGGGGTCTCATACACTAATTTGGTGTCTGGGTTGGTTGTGACCTTAAAAATGAATATTATTAGGGTGGGTCCCTTGTCCCACAAACAAAGGGGTCTCATACACTAATTTGGTGTCTGGGTTGGCTGTGACCTTAAAAATGAATATTATTATTAATATTATTATTATTAAAATATTTCACTGATAATCCACTTTTTCTATAGAAACTTAAAATATTTTTTAAATTTAACATCATAAGGTCTTAAAGATCAGACAGAGATTGGCTGCTTTGTTTAAGGTAACTCCTTGATGTGAAAAGTCATTGGCTCAATTTTTTCCTTCCTACTTGGGGTGATATGATGAACAATGAGAAATTGTAGTTTTCCCAAGCTTTACAAAAATACATATATATCTTATTTTTGACATTTTTTCTATAGATATATATATATATATATATATATATATATATATATATATAATATAATGAAAGTTGATGATCGACATAATTAGCTAATATAGATTTTTAAACAATTATCTCTTATTGAAAAATTGTTGAAAAGTATAAAGTTAAACAATGTTACTCACAATTTTTTTACTTTTAATTACTTTAAACAATATTTATATATATTTATTATAATAAATTATTTTTCTATTTACCACAAACAACATATCTTATATCCGACTGCTTGGAGGTATTAAGGTATTGTACTTTCGTAAGTTGATGAGGAGGTATTGAGGTATTTTACTTTCGTAAGTGAGTCGAGGTAATGAGGTATTTTACTTACTTTCGTAAGTTGGTGAGGAGGTATTGAGGTATTTTACTTTCGTAAGTGAGTCAAGGTATTGAGGTATTTTACTTTCATAAGTTGGTGTGTTAGAGTTGTATAATAATTTAGTTTCTTCATTTAATAATAGTAAATAATTTAGTTTAAAATAATGAAAAATATGTTTTATTGGAGAGATTTTTTCACAACTGTATGTATGTCCTAGATTAGGATTAGTTCTTATTTTTTAGGAGTCAATTCTAATCTCCATAAAATGATGTAAAATTATATATTCATGATTTTATGATTAATTCAATAGAGCGTTCTCTGCTTGGGCAGTCTCCAGGTGCAACTTACTAACTTGTGAGCTGGTAGTTTCAGAATATTAGTTGTATCTTCCATTTTTTAACATGGTATTAGAGTGGGTGAAATTTGGTGCCTAAATTGAGTAACTTAGTGGCAGAATTGAGAGCCTTGATGTTTGGAGTACCTTAGTGGAAGAAATGGAGACTTGGCGGCTAGAGAAACTTAGTGGTATCAATGGAGCCTTAGTGGATGATTAATTCGATAGCCCTGGTGGTTGCTTGTGTCATGAGCCTTGGTGGATGGGAAGAGGAAATTTTTTTCTCTTGTGTAAAGTTGGAGTGGCGAGAAATTTTTCCCTCTTTTGCAATGCAAAATTTTTCCCTCTTTACGCCCTAGCTATGATGGAAAAGAAAAATTATTTTGAAGGGAAACTAGGAGCAAGATAGAAAGGAAGTGGTACACCCCAAAGAAAGTCATTTCAAGGTATGTCTTTGAGCAGAATTGATTCAAGAATCAAGTGATTTTACGGTGTAAATCTGATCACATTCCTATAAATTGTTATAAAAAGAAGTCTGATAAATCGAGACACAAACAAAAGAATAATACAGGGCACTTTGTTGATGAAGATCAAAATCATGACCTCAAATTATTTGTGTCTGACTCTACTTTATCTGCTGAGACTAATGAGGATGAAACTTGATTTGTGAATTCTGGAGCATCCACTCACATGACACGTAATAAGGACTAGTTTGAAAGTTTTAAAGAGACTAGTAGTGGTGCTAATATCTACCTTGGTGATGAGAGAGCATACTAGATCAAAGGGTATGGATACATTCCTTCGATATTGCCTGATGGTAGTATCAGGAACATCTAGAATGTCATGTATCTACTGGGTATTAAAAATAATTAGATCTTCGTCTCCATGAGAGAAAATTAGGACTTGAAGGTAGATATTTTCAAAACCTATTGTGTCATAAAGGATTTGCTAGATCAACAGAAGCTAGTTGCATTTGGAATACGAGTTGGAGGCCTCTACAAGTTGAATGTTACAAGTGTGCCACAGCAAGCTTTAACTTCGACAGCTATGACAACAAAGAATCTTTGGCATCTAAGATTCAGACACATCAATCTTCATGTCTTATTTCTACTGAAAAACAAGGTATGGTTAATGGAATCCCTGTTTTAAAAAATGCACATGTTGATTGTGAAGAATTTGCACTTGGGAAGATGCACAAGGATGAATTTCCCTCAAGTTCAAATAGAAGAAAGATAGATATACTCGAACTTGTTGACACTGATATGTGTGGACCAATGCAGACAAGATCATTAGGAGAAGCCCATTATTTTTTATTATTTGTTGATGATTGCATAAGATATAACTGAGTATATTTTCTAAAAAAGAAAAGCCATAGTTTTTAATATTTTAAAAAATTTAGAAGTATGGTTGAAAAACAGATAGGGAAGGTCATCAAAATTCTTCACTCAGATCAAGGGGGATAATACAAGCTTAAAAAATTCGTCAAATAGTCCAGGGTCCATGGAATAATTCAACATTTTACAGTACTCCATACTCCACAACAAAATGGGTTTGCAGAGCGAAAGAATAGAACTATGGTGGAGTGTGCACACAGCATGTTGAAAGGTAAGAACCTATCTAATGGATTTTGGGAAGACCCTATGTATCATTAGAGAGAGTTTGTTTCGCAGTTGTATGTGTGTCCTAGATTAGGACTAGTTCCTATTTTCTAAGAGTCGGTCCTAATCTCCCTAAAATGGTGTAAACTTATATGTTTGTGATTTTATGATCAATTCAATAGAGCATTCTTTGACTCGGCAATCTCTAAGTGCAGCTTTCTCACTTGTGAGATAACAGTTTCAAAATATAAGTTGTACCTTCCATTTTTTAACATGGTATCAGAACGAAAGAACAAAACTTTGATGGAGTGTGCACACAGCGTGTTAAAAGGTAAGAACCTATCTTATGGCTTTTGGGCATAAGATATTAATATTTCAATCTATTTAAATAATATGACTCCAACCAAGAGGCTTGGGCTTAAGAATCCATTCGAGGCTTTATATGGTTTTAGGCCTATAGTTATTCATTTAAGAGTATTTGGTTCGAAAGCTTTTGCACATATTCGGAAGGAGGATAGGAAGAAATTGGATGCTAAGGCCATAAAATGTATATTTGTAGGATATTGTTCTAAGTTTAAAGCATATAAATTGTTTAATCGATATACTGACAAGGTGTTTGTGAGTAGGTATGTTATATCCCATGAGCAAGTCGATGAAGGGAACACAAAGAAAAGATATGAGGAGTGGCACATGCCTTTGATGATTGGGGACAACAATGAGGAAATTAAAGACAACCATGTGCAAAAAAAAGAAAAAGATAAGAATCAAGTGATGTAGGTACATTCAGCAATCCAAGTCCACTAAGGAGTGAACAAGACATATTTGAGGCAATTCCACTACCAAGGAGATCAAGTAGGTAGACTCAGTTACCAGCAAGGTATACAAACTATGCTCTTATGAGCAATATTTTAAATGTTGTTGAGCCTGTAAATTATAATATGAGTCAATAATTAAAAACACAACCTGGGATTTAGTTGAACTATGAGAAGGGAAAGAGCCTATAGGTTGTAAATGGTTATATAAACCTAATTTCAAAGCAAATGGTAGTGTAGACAAATATAAAGTTAGGTTGGCAGCTAAAGGTTACTCACAAAAACAAGGGATTGATTATGAGGGGGCCTTTTCTCCTATCACTAAGTTAAACACTATTAGAATGTTAATAGCTTGAGCTACAAAGCATCATTGGATTTTACACCAGCTAGATGTGAAATATGGTTTTCTAAATGGAGAATTGAAAGAATAGGTATATTTAAAAAAACCCTAAGGGTTTATCAAACACGGGTAGTGTTGGGTCGTGTTATATTTTTTCCATGACTAGCCTACGTACTTAACCGAGGGTTAAAGGGGGGTAGGTCACAGGGGGTTTGAGGGGTACCTGTAACCGCACTTTATGGGGTCTGGGGCAGCGCCCCAGAAAATTTTGGTTTTGGACCCTATGTTAGGTTAGGCAGACCTACGTATGGTTTTTTGTATGATTTTCGCACATGTTTTTTGGACACAATGTTTTTTGGTCTGTGTGGTCTAAAATGCATATGCAAATTAGAGCTTAATTTAATGTCAACCCGGGAACGTAAACTTAGAAGTGCTTATCTAAAATATATAGATCTAGAAAGATTCCTAATTTGTCCAAGATCTTAAAGTCCCCTTATAGGAACATATTCATTAAGATCTCTTTCAATATTAGAACATCTAATAAGAAGTTAAAAGTTGAAACGAAATAAACCGAGATCTAATAATTGTATGAGATCTTACGGTTCTCTTACAAGAACACCTTCAAATAAGACTCTTCCAATATTACAACATTTAATAAGACTTGAAAGCTGAAATCAAACAAAAACATAAAGTGAATTATAAACAAATAAGCATGCAAGTGAGGCCATGGGGGCCCTCCATAACTCCACCAGCACACCACTTCAATGGAGACTCAGATGTAGAAGCAAAATTGAAGTATGATCCTTTATTTCAAAATCTCCAAAATTCTAAGATTACAAAAAAATTCCAGATTACAAATGGAGGAGATTGTACTCCTATTTATACAATGGGATGAGTAAAAAACTCATAATGATCCTCCACTAATCTCTCTAATTTCCCATTATTACAAAATATGATCCCAGAAATCTCTCAAGCATTTTTAACTGCTTTCCCATTATTACAAAATATTATCCCTTTGAATCTTCCATAAATCTCTCACATATCTTGGATAAGATATGCCAACCAAATCCTCCATGATTTTCTCCTTAGGAATTGGATAAGATATGCCAACCAAATCCTCCATGCATTTCTCCTTAGGAATTGGATAAGATATGCCAACCAAATCCTCAATGCTTTTCTCCTTAGGAATAGGCTTGCATAATTATCTCCTTAATATGGTGGAGGAGATATGGATAAGTCTCTTGGAATTAATTCTTCACATATTTCCTACACATCACAAAACTCACATCTTATTGAGATATATATAAAAATATGTACATTTTCTAATATTTAATCATAAATTCACTTGTAATACAAAAATGAATAAAATGGAAAATAAGAAGGTGAAACCCAAATGGACAGCTCGTGGCTCGACGTGACGCAGATACAGAAGGCTGGCTATTCGGTGGAGGAACTCATGGAACGGAGCCATGATTTTCTTTTACCCCGGGAGCCTGATGCAGGAGCATCTTGCTGACAGGGCAAAGATGGAAGAGCGGTTGATATGGTTTCTGAAGAGGACGAGGGAATCAATCTATTGGATGAACAGTTACTTGTTTTTTCTTACTTTTCTTTCATTAAAGTTGCTTAAGATTAATGTTATGAATTTTAATTAGGAGTAACAGTAGTTAGGTAGAGTCGTTGTTCCCATATAGTTGCATTATTGTTGTAAAAGTAGAAAAGAAAATATATTTGACAACTATGAAAAGTTTCGCATAGGAAATAACTGTTGTAACTAACTAAAAACCTGACACAGTTAAAACAATTTGAAAATAGTACTATTAAAGGAGGGGAAAAAGCACATTAAGGGGTTCGACTGTAAAAGAAAAAGCAGAGTAAGAGAAATAAAATTGTTTTCTGTGCACATGAAACTCTACAACGTCCTCAATACAGAGTAACATTTTGTTAACCTTTTATCATTTGAAGGTTGTCAGTGTACAGTTACAGGTTCTAAGTCAAAAGAAGAAGATAGCCAAAGTCGGACGAGAGGTAGCAGTGCCCAATTGCAAGTGGCACAAACCAAAATAACCAGACATTAAATGACCGAATCAGGTATGTGAATCTACGAATGCAAGTCCAATCTAATCCAGTATTGAATTCATAAAGTTACAAAGCATAGTCACCCAAATTCGATGTTCATTACATATTGTTCAAAGTAGAAGACCAAACCCAGTTTGCAGACGTGGGAACTAACACTAATTATTTCCAATAAGACCCAACTCATAGCCAACGTCGTGCCTAACAACCAGTGAATTAAGTACAGACTGCGAGCGGCCTAAGGCCAGCAAAGAAAGACCAACCCAACAAAAAGAAAATCGAATCATCAGGACAAGCAAGCTACCAGACGAATAGAGTAACGCTACCCGTGCTTGGTCGGAACAGCTCAACATCCAGACACCAAAACCCTCCAGCGGTTTCATCTGCAAAGATAACAACAGAGTTCTATAAGCCTCCAAGGAACAATACCCAGAAACTGAAAAGAAATGGAAAAGAGCTAATAAAAAAAAAACACATTTCTATAGTACCTGTCTGGTGAACCATAGCCGCAACTACACCTCGGAATAACCCTCCTACTCACGAAGGAGCCCAGACGTAAGATACAGGTAAAGGAAGATTACAAGCGTCCAGCATAGAACAGTGACTTACCAGGTGAGTTAACGGAGGAACCAATGAAGAATGCCACCACGAACTGCCAAGTCTGTGAAGAAATCGAACCAGCCCTGAAGAAAATATCACCAAGAATTACACAGTTATCGAACAACTATAAGCACTCATGAAACACAAACAGCGACGCATGGAGGTGGAGACACACTAAGGCAGAGCAACTGTAAGCATGCCTGAGACACAGATAGCAACACACAGAGGCGGAGACCCTTTAAAGCAAAACCCAAGTTCAAAGTAACAGTCAACATACAAGCCGAGGAATAGAATAATGCAAATCTTACCAGAGTTTTCACAAATCACCGGGTGAACAGAAGATTTCTAAGCCGAGTTCCAAACGACCGAGCCCGAGGAAGCTTCCAGGAGTATGTAGGTCTGAGTACTAGGCAGAGAAGCCTTAGAATAAGACACAGGAAAAGAAACCACAGAAACTGCAGAACGTTGAGAGCCCACAGGGAAAAAGACCAGGAGAAAACAACAAGAGTGACAAAATGAGCACGAAGACATGAAATCCTATACCAAAGCAGGTTTGTAGAATATCGAGGAGGGACAGGTGTCTACCTGACAAATCACCAGCGCATAGTACCATAACCCAATCAATTCCGCATAGATTGAAAATCAATTCACCCATATCCAAAAATCTCTTGAGTATTACATTCATTTGTTAGTACACACCAACACAAGCACAGTAATGACGGGACCACGTGGGTTGGCCCCATCAAGTGGTATCAGAGCAGAATTTGAAGAAAAAAGAGAAATATTGAAGTACAAAGACGAGGACGTGGAAGAGCTGCATGCAGAGTAGCAGACAAGGGCTTGAGGGAACAGTTAAGGATCCTTACTGCTCGCTTAGAAGTAGTAGAGGTAGGTAGGAGAAGAGACCCAGAAATTGGGGATGATAGTGACGAAGAGGAATCAACTGCTACAGACGGATCAGAGGAAGAAGCCCCGAAATGAAGATTGTTGATATCGGTACTATTAGCTAGCAGCAAACCCAATCCTGAGATCCCTAACTATGATGGAAGTCTGTCTGCAGACGTCCTCTTGGATTGGGTAAGTGAGTTAGACAAGTATTTTGAAAATGAAGAGATCAGTGAGGACAAAAGAGTTAGTTTTGCTGCAACTAAGTTAAAAAGACATGCCGCCTTATGGTGGGATAGTTTCCAAGAAGACACGCAACGAATGAATAAGCTACCGATAAGAAAGTGGCCAAGGATGGTGGCAAAAACTGAATGGTAGATTTTTGCCTAAAGACTATCAGGTTGAACTTTATCGATGAGTGTAGAATTTGAGGCAGAAAGATATGACCGTGAAGGAATACACAGAGGAGTTTTATCGTGTTAATTTGCAGGTTGGTTATACTGATGATACTCCAGAGAAAACAGCGAGATACCTGAATGGCTTGAGACTGGAAATACTAGACGAGATCAATATTCTCTCTCCACGAAATATAGAAGAGGCCTTT
>APFE030303318.1:0-17065 GCA_000404065.3 Pinus taeda
CGTTGGACTACAGGTAGGATCTAAACACTTGATTTCTTATATGGTAAATGCATATTTAGAGAAGTATTGTTCTTAATTGTCTTGTTTGTCACTAGAAAGCCTTAAGCTTCTAGGGAGGTTGGTTTTTTCTGCAAAATTAACTCTTTCCGCCTTACATCGAGGTAATCAATTGAATGGCCATGATGCCATAGGACTGTGGGAATCAAATCTCCTAATGTATTTTCTCCCCTTGGAGCACATTTTCCCTGACATTATCCATCAGTTTCATTCCAACTATGATCCCAACCTCAGAGCAGTAATGTCCCCAATTAAACTGTCCTCTTCACAATTACTATAGACTCCATCAGTGATATGCTTCAATTTCAGCTCAGTCAAGCCCTCATCCCCATTTCCCTTAGAGATTTGCTTAAGAAATCATCTAAATTGTCCCAGTCTGAACTCAGTCGCCTTTGCCAGAATTTCATGTACAAGGAGCATCAACCCCAAAATCCCCCTCCCTATCTATCAGTTTTCTTCACAGAAACAAGAAAAACTATAGTTGATATAATAGTTGCAGTCATGGGATTTAATACCAGTGAATATGTAGATGAATTGACCCTAGTTTTGATGTCCATCTTTACCCCTGGTCAACCCCCTGCTGTCAAGTACAATTATGCTGCATTTATTGCTGAGAAAATCCATGACTAGTTCATGAGACTGGAAAATGAAAAATTGCTCAAGTATTCCACATTCATCTATCACCTTATCCTCTACTATCAGTCTGACAAGTTCCCATTTTCTATCAATAAACTTGATAAAAAGGGTAACCCAAGATCAGTTATTTTTTGGACTTCTATCTTCCACCATTCTTTTGCTTGTCCTTATTCATATAATGAATTAATTGACCAGTTTGTCCACCCAGTGACCACCATGCTGACAGGAAATCCTCCTCCTAGGATTAGTGATGAAATCAAAAGGATCCTTCAGCTATCCGAACAATACAAGGTAGGTGATTGGTACTTGTACCAGAATCACACAGAGATCAAGGTATATGGTTATGAATCACACAGAGATCAAGGTATATGGTTATGATCTTCCTCCATTCAAGCTACCAAAATATGTTCCAATGAGGTTGTTTGCATTGCAGTATTATAGACAAATGATAAAATCAGATCAGATCCACTTTACCAAGGCCAAGAAGAAAGCACAGTTGAGAATAAAGGATCACCTAGGCCCATTTGTTTGCAACAATAGAGAAGCAGGCAAAGCAGCAGAAAAAATCCTAGAACACCTGAAATTAAGTAAAAGTTTTGGTTGAAAATATGACCCATACAGTTTCATCTGTGATAGGAGAATGAAAAATAGACTATCACCATATTTTCATCACAGAATCCCAGAAATTGAGCAATATGATAATATGGATGAATGGAGAGAAGGAACTCTTGTGGAGATGGATAGTGATCAGGTCAATGTAGAAAATGTAATGAAAGACCTAGAAAAGACACTTAACCTAGACTCTTTTGAACAGGTACCAGTTGGGACTTCTCAGAAGCCAACACCAGCAACTAGTGCCTCTACAACAGATACCTCTCAAAGGCACTCACTGGAAACTAGTGCACCCCTTGTAGAAACATCACAGGAAAAAGAACAAGGAACCAATACTCCAGTAGTAGGGCAATCAAATATGTCAAAGTAGCTTGAAATTTCAGAAGAACATGCCCCACCATAGTTCCATCCAACCCAGATTAACATGGGAGATCCCCCAGTTTTACAAAATCCTCTAAATGAGGAAAAAGGTTTAAAAAGAGACAGGGAAGTAGCTACCCTTGCCAGTGGTCCTTCAGACCAGCCTGGTGCTAAGAGGCACAGGCTAAATCTTCATTCAGAAGAAGAATTTGTTGAAGAAACAACAGGCAGTTTGAGGAAAGAAGGTGGAGACAACTAGCATACATTCCCAGTAGGTGGAACACCTTCTAGTTCCCAGAGGCAAGAGCTTGAACGATAGCCAAGTGTTGAAGTTTCATCAATCAAGTCTTCATCTAACAAGAACTTAGATATTAAAGAGAAATTCAAGGAAATAAAGGCCAAAAGTGAATAGTTAAAGGCCCAAACTTACACATAGTACTTAAAGATGGCTCCCACCAATCAAACTAGATTGATGTCAGCTTATGACATCAAGGAAGGAAAACTACAGATGAGCTTTTTAAAGCCTAAAGTATAGCAGCCCTAAACACTTGCAGACTACCTCAAAACTAATTTTGAGGTCTTGGCCAAGGACATTCACCCTATAGATCAAATAGAATTACATAAGAAGACATGGGAAATGGTATATTCAACATTGACAAGCAAGGCCATGATGGCAGATAGATTGGAAAATTCACTGAATAATACCAATGCTCAATTACAGTTAGAAAGACCCTCCTCACAAGCAAAAGACAATAGAATCAAGTTATTGGAGGATTTGATTATTGGATTGGGCCATAACCCAAAATATGTAAAAGCTGCAGAGGCCCTGACCAAAAAGAAAAATGAAGACATAGCTGCCTTAAGAAAGTAGTTAAAACTACCACCACTGATGCATCCATAGACAATAGAAGTAATTGAAGGAAAGCAGAATGAAGAAGAGCTTATGGACTTAGTCCTCAAGCTAAATGAACAATTGAAGGAGCCAGAGTAGGATTTAGAAAAAACACTAAAAAGCAGGTAAAGTGAGTCGACCTCTCAACCTTAAAATGTAATACCAATGGTCTCCATGGTAGTTCCTTCAACACTGGCCACAGTTCTTGCACCAAATGTTCCTTTGGCCACAACAAAAACTATTATAGGTACAAGCAGAGGTACAAGAACAGGTACATCACAGGTGGGAATTTTAGGTCAGAGCACTGAGGAATTAATCAAGTCCATGGAGGAGATGAAAATCCAAGTTTCTGAAGTCCAAAAGGTAAAGGAAAAATTTGTCACCTTAGAGCAAAAGTATGATGTGTCAAAGATCAATTTTGCTAAAGAAGTGAGGAAAAAAAAAGGATTGGCTCAACAAGTAAAAACATTGGAAAAAGCCTTCACCTTTGAAAATCATTTAATATATATCAGGAATATTCTATGGACCAACATCACTCAATCGATAAATAATGTTTGGTCATCTATACAAATCATTTTTGAACAAATTGACCTAGTCAAGGTTGCTCTTCAAGAGATTGCCAAAACCAAGGAAGAGCTAGGAGGGAAGTCTGAGGAAGCTATCAGGCTAATAAACTTTTTGAACAGCAGGAATAGGCATCAATTAGAATAGCTAAATATTGAGGATAGAACTGGAACCATTCTAGAAATCAAGAAAGTCTTGACCAAAAGGGAATTGATGCAGAACCTGGAAAGGAAATGTCAGAATATGCAGGAGGATATAGATGAATTTATGGAAAAATTTTGCATATTACAGAGTAAAGGACTTCCCAGTCCTTTAGTAATTAATGATAAGTTAATGAGGCATGAGGATTATATTGAAAAATTGTATTAGTATGAAAATAACCAGGCTAATTCACCAGCTAGTTCATTTGCACCTAGAGAAATACCTATAGATAGAGTTCTCTATGATAGTCTGGAGAACCTCTTTTATGTTGAGCATGAATTGAAACATTTGTTTCCTGTTCAGCCAAATTTTGTAAAATACATAAAGGCTGATGAAATCTTCAGAAAACTAGAAAAGACCAAGATACCAAGAGATGAATGGTGGACAGATATGACGGGCATTTTATAATTTACCTAGGTAAAAAGTAAAATTGAAGTATTTACCATAGTCAATTTTGGTAAAAGAAGTTGAATGAAGATAAAACAGGTAAAGAGTATCAGAATAGGTTAAAGAGTATCAGTAAAAAGTCAAAAGAAATAAGCCAGCACAGAATTATGAGCAAGAAAATGAGATGCTCAATCATAGGGCCCGCCTCCAGCTCATTCACAAAAACAGGGACAACAAGCTAGCAGTTCACTTTCAGTTTCTATCTTCGAGACCATATATCTCTACTTTTATGTAAAATATGTTTAGTTTTCCTAGAATATATCTCTCTCAATTAGGAGATATTTTATTGTAAATTTTTGTATAGGTACTTCCTCATTCAAAGTACTTAGGGTGGATTCTTAGACATTTCTATAGACTCATTATTTCGGAATAGAAGTGTTGTTGAACAACTATTGTATGGCTAGTTGGATGAAGAAATAAAGCAAAGGACTTTTAAAGGATTCATGTGTCAAACGTTGGACAAATAAGTATTCTATATCTTATGTGTTACTGTTTTCTGGTTTAATATTTCACATGTGTTTCATCTCTAAATAATAAACGAAAAAATATATTTCAGAAAGTTCTTTACTGCATTCTGTCTTTAAAAGCATTTATATTATTAATGTTTTCTTCTAAGCTATCATAGGCATGGAATTATTAGCTGCTCCTTACTTCTTAGTTTATCATTATGGTCATTTAATAAGAAATTCTTAATTTCTTTTTATTAATGATCACCCATTTTCCCTCATATTGAAATTTGTTGAAGGATTCTTAACTACCCTTCTTCCCTTTCAAGACCATTTGACCCTTCCAAGTTAACATTTGTCCTTTGTTTAGCTATCTTGCCCTGTGAAGCCCTCCTTTGTTGAATCGACCTGATCCAGTTAAGCCATCCTCAGTTGACTCTATAGACCAATGGACTAAGATACTTTGTTCTATCCATCTGTTCCTGAATTCCACCAACAAACAAAATCAAAACTCCCAATATTTCATAACTAGCTTAATATCCCACAAAACAAAGCTAAATATTAAAGAGAGAGCCCTCTTTGAGTACAAATTGGCTAGATTCTGTACTTAAAAGTTGGTTTGTGGTTACCTCGGACCCCTTTCCTTCTTCTGACAAATTCAAGGAAAATCTGAGTGATAACATTTTCAATCAAATCTTCTAAGTTTTCATCCTCTCTATGAATCATTTTGAACACCTCATCTTTATGATTGGTAGGCATACAATAATCCAAGTATCTATCCAAAAATTCCTTTTTCATGTCATTCCATGTCTAATGGATTGAGTGACTAACCCCATGAACCATTTCAAAGCAGCCCCTTTTAGTGTTGAAGGAAACAATTTGAGTTTTTGAGAGTCTTCTAGATAGTCATAAGTTATACACAATACTTCAAACCCAAACAAAAATGTTTTAGGGTCCCCACTTCTCAACCCATAGAAATTTGGGAGGACAGATGGTGAGATATTTTTCATTGTGGTATGTGTTTCCTCATCCACTATGGGAATCCAAAAGAGTTATCTACTTTCCTATTTCCTTTGCCTCCTCCATTATTACCTCCACCTACTCCATTATTTCCTCTACCTCTCCCTCCACCCTCCTCCAAACAGTGAGAATTCTCCATCTTTCTCTTCTTCTGCCATTATGGTTTCTTCAGAGTCAGTATAGGGTTCAACCTGCAAGGTTATTCCCTCCTCCTCCGGTTCTTCTATTAATGGATTATGGTAGAGAGTTTCTACTTCTTCCTCCTTACCAGGTATTCCTAATTCTTCAACTACAATAGGCTCTCCTGTGGAGGTGAAAAAAGTTATCCCTGCTATTGGAGATTCAAAATTTTGCTCTCCTAGGACTATTTTGGTAGATGAAGTAGAAGAATTTTCTGATTGAGTTTCTGCCTCTAGAATTCAAGGAATCTTATGGCTGGGAGAATCAGTCTGGGATGGAGGTGTGCCTTTTCGTGATCTCGGTAGAGTAGGTGGAGTTGTAGGAATTGAACTTCCGCCCCTAGCTATAAATTTACCCGTAGAGTCTCTTTCTCTATGCATGTCATTGGTTTGTTTTGTTTTGCTTGTTTTTTTTTTTTTTTTTTAATGTAAGAGATAAGGCTACCTAGTTACACTTCCCTTGAAACAGCGCCTAAATTTTTAGTCAATTTAGTGTCCTAAATTGCTCTACATAAATTATCAATTCGGGTATTGTAAACTAATGGAGTGTAATGCACTATATGTGCTAGATGACCCTTCTTACTTCATTGTTTTTGAGTTTTATGTTGTTTTGGGGGTTTTTGATCCTTTAATCCCTAATGATTTATAATCTAACAAAAATATTAAATCTAACTTCTGTAAATACTGCTAAGAACCTAAAGAAATGAGAATTAAAAGAGCTTAAGTAATATCTAGAAGCAAAGTTTAATCAAGAAATGAAAACAAAGTTTCTATTTCTCACCACATCATCATTTCCAAATCATCAGCTACAAACTAAAAAATGAGATTGGAACTTCTGCCTATGTAATTACAAAAACAAGACTAAAAGAAATACTGAAAACTGTAAGTGAAATTGCAACTATCTATTATGGAAACAAAACTAAATGAAATACTAAAACTAAAAGTGGAATTGCAACTATCTATTATGGAAACAAAACTAAATGAAATACCAAGACTGAGAATGAAATTGCATCTAATCTGATATGGAAACAAAACTTAATGAAGTGCTTAGTTATTTCGCCTCTCAATTTTGTGATTTATGCCGAAGTTCTTCTTATAACTAAAAAATTCCTTGTGATGAGATTTTGAGGAATTTTGTACTTCATTATTCTAAGAGAATATAAATACAAAAAATGTAGAAAAGACTCATTGCATGAATGAAATATTCAACCACTTAGTTTAAGATGAGTTATCAACTAGAAGGGCTCTTCAGAAACATTCATTGATACCATGAATCAATAAACTAGTAAGAAAATGGCAAAAACTATGATGGCACTGATAAGTCTAATTGAAAACTTAAAGACTAATGAAACAACAAATGAAATAAACTACTCTACACTACCGAATTCAACTTCAAACTACTGATAAAAACTAGAAAGAAATTAAGTAAAGAAAAAGTTATTTTGTACTGAAAGAAGCTATTATGCATTAGTAAGAAAATGATAAAAAATACATTATAAACAAGGTTAGTAAATGGTTATGAACACTATGGAAGAAACGATGAATTTACAGTTTAACTATAAAACATGAAACAAAATGAAATGAAACCTTAGTCAGTGCAGGGGCCCTCTGCAACTAATCAGGTTATGAGTTCTCAATCAATCTCCAAGGAACACTTTCAGATATCCATAAAACACATTGTCTTCATATTACAAATAAACAAAGAAAATGCGTTTTTCAAAATTACAGAGCAGTAGTCTGAGCTTAATATGTGAGGAAATTCGAATTGGTTTTGAGTTATTTACACAGGTATTTATAAGAAAATTATAGAACTGTTTGTGGAGAAAAATAAGCTACAGCCAAAAACATGTAGTAGACAAACACATAATTTTCTTCCTCGGCTGCTGCAGACATAAATCTAAGATGATGGTTGTCGGATTCAGTTGCAAATATGGTTTTTGGAGTCCATGGGTTCAGGAAATTGTTTCGGATCCCATCACTATGAAACATGTACAAAACAAAGTCATGTTGCCTTTGGTCTCTACGCTTGACTTCTTCATTGACCAGAGTCTTGTACCATCTTCCTTGTCAACCTGGGCTAGGTGAATAGGACACGATCCATGTCATGATGATTTCCAAGCTACCCCATGTAGTTATTTCCTCCTCCTGACACCTGGAACCTGTTAAAGCATGGAAGTAGCTGCGGAACAACCGATTAACTGCAGAATATGCTACATACCGTAGCTAAAAGAAAAAAACTTATTCAAACAGGAAAACATAAAAGCATAACATGAAAATCACTAAGATGTTCTCCTTAAGGTATTGCATACTAGTTATTGATGATAGGGATGCATTTTCTTCATGGAAAAACAAAGAAAAGAAATGAGAGGAGTTGCTAAGGAAAGGGCAGTTTTGAGGCTGAACATGAATCTACAGGAAAATCTACATCTATAGCATTTTATCTCTTCATATAACTTGCATCGCCAAATTCTCACTATGTCACAAGGAAAATAGATGGAGTTAACTCACTATGAAACTCTTTTTAATTTAAGGAAATTCTTTAAACGTGGAATTTGATCTCGTTTTCCTCATCTATAACTTTTTCCTAAAAAAATAAAGCACTATAAATTAGATAAAAACATTAATGCATGAGGAAATATCAACCACCCCAAAGATTTTGCCTAAATTTCACTAGAGAGAAACTGGTAGTCTCCATAACCTCCATTTTTCCTATAAATTGTAGGATTGGCCACTAATAAAGGGATGGGAATTATATGTATTGTTACGCTATCAAAATCTTTCTTGAGAGAGAGAGGGGTTTTGGAGCTAGGAGCTGGAGGAAGTCATGTTGCATCTTAATTTGGTTGCAATATTCCCTATTTTAATATATATATATATATATAATATATATATATATATATATATAATATATATTATATATATATAATATATATATATATCTCTACTATGCTTTCTTCCATGCTGTTGTTCAATACTTGTGCATCTTATGGTTATCTAATTATTGTTTGCAAGTTGGTTTTATAATGTTGTATTTGGTGTTATGCAATTTTTCATTCATTAGTGTTTTAATTGAAAATACTATTATGTTGTGAAGGTTTTGATTGTGTTCCTTTTTTTGCAGGATCAACCTTTGGAGTTAGCTGGGAGTGCTTCTCAACTACACTAAATCCTACAGCTAATCTATGTGGGAAGACAAACATGCTCTCCTTTTCCACCACTTTGTCAATTTCATTCTACTTCTTTCATTATTGAATAAGACAAACCTTAGGATAAAATATACCTTGACCTATATGTGTTGGGTTCCCTGGAAAACCTAAAAGGGTTTCTTGTTTGTCAAAGCGAGCATAATTCCCTATAGCAAAATTGGCGACTCCACTGGGGAATCTATTGCTTCCCGATTTTTTCTCTCTCTCTTAGATTCCAGACCTATGTTCTTAATTATTGCTTGAATTCATATTCCTTGTTTGTGATGGGCCCTAGATTTAGATATTTTATAAGGACCATTTGTTCTTTCCTAGACACCTAAAACATTTATTTAACCCCTTCCACATTATAAAGTTACTTCATAGTATTAATGGGTCCCTAGGAATTTGATTTCCCTTGCTTATTACGTGCCTAATATTATTATTTGTTGCAAAATATTGGGTGAAATCTAAAATATATGTAGAATGAGAGAATATAGGGACTTGTTCCCTACCAATGAATGAATGGAATATTATGCAATTATTGAACAGATCCTGGAGCCCCATTGATTGAGAAAATGTAGGGATGTGTTCCCCACCAAAAGAAGATATTGAGATTCGCTGGCTTACATAGGATCTATCCTGCTTTGAATTTGGAATCAATTAGGGAAACAGATCAACGATTTTATGGAATTGGAGGGAAAAAGTTCCCCTCATAAAGGATGCTAGCCCGAAAGTATTTTTGTGTATATAAAGTGGCCTAGTATCCCAATGGAGGAGTTCGAATTAGCAGGGAATAGATTTTGAGGAGTAGCAAACTTCATTTCCTAGTATTTTGATATGTACTATTTTGATAGTGAGTGAAAGGAATCTTATTTTTAATTTGATCCATATTTAGAGGGCCTAGTCCCTAGGACCCAACCTAGAGGCTCTAGTATATCTCCTTTGTGTATCTTATTCATGCATCTTCTTTATTGTATCTAGCTAGCAATATTTCCTTTCCTTTCTAGTAGATTTTTTTATGAGAAAGTTTCCTGTGCATGTCTATTAATAACTTCTCTTGTGGGAAGTGTGGTTGTAGATATTGTGTTGGCAAGCCAAAATACATATAATTTCCTATTGTAATCATTAGATCTTGAATTAGTTTCCTTTTTCTTCTCTGTTTTCTGTAATTAAATCAATTGTTTGGTAGTCTTTTCAAACATCAAAAGAATAATATATATTGTGTGTGGGTCAGGGTATGGGTTTGTAGGGATGAGAATAATCATTTACACTTTTCATTTCATCACCAACACTTTCCTTACTTGCCCAACAACCTCTTCAAGCAGACTGCTTATAGAGATCACTTTTCAGATTTTTTAGAGGCCACAATGTACATATTTCCTTATGCAAGATGGTATCTTGAGGAGAATTATGCTTGAAAAGGGCTTCATACACCCTCCCATACTTATCCCATGATCTATTTCCTTCACGACACCTTATAAGCCCACAATTGCTCTTAGATATGATCTTGTAGCAAAAATAGGACAATCTTGTAGCACTACGAAAAAAGCCTCCAAATGCATTCCATTTTTATTCAAAACACTGTTGACCACCCCTAAGCACTCCATAATAATAATAAGAACATACAAATGAATAAAATGGATTCATAGACCTAGTAGGTGCCAAAAATTATATAAACCAGCACTCCCCATGTGTTTTGTGACAGGTGCTTAACCGCCTCTCATGGATCCATTAATTCTGGTGATGCATCCATTTACTAACACTTGTGGGTTTTGGTGTAATGAAAATCGTGATTCCTGTTAGGATTCCAAGAAAATCTCCTAGGTTGTATTTCAGAGATGCCTGGTAACATAAATTCAACTATTGTTGCAGGTTTAATGGAAGGAATGATGGTTTGGTTCAAGCCAGATAACCGCTTTCACTCTGTTTCACTCTAGACATGCATGAACACCCTCAGACTACAAGGCTTTAGACCACCAATGCTCACAGTTTAGATATGAGGTGAATATGAGGAATACTAACCACACCAATAGATGCACAAGACCATGTGATGCAACTACTAAAGAAACCTGTAAATCTAATCTCTTAATGCAAAGACAGGATGACAACTCTCCTGCATTAGATAAAAAAAACTTGATTAACCTATTCAGTGATGCAATCATTTAACACAGAGATAAGATGACAATTATCTAGTGTTAAACGCCAAGAGCTCAAGAACATAGCATATCAGGAATAACCTTAGAACAAGAAGAAAGTGGACAGTGAGCAGTTAACAGAAAAGAAGCTTGTAATAGTTGAAAATGAAGATGAGACGCTGCAAGTGACAAAATGTCTACAGTCTTCAGAAGTTGAACCTTACATCAAATGCCAACCTTGATTACATCTTACTTCTGGATATTTATAAGTTTACCATACTAGGGAACTTGGTCGTTCAGGGATGGAGGGGTCATAATTGATCACCAACTGCATTTAATCGCCTGATGGAGTCTCTGAACGTGTTTGCTTGCTTTAGTGGGTGAATCTAATATGTTCAGGTGTTGTGCTGTCCTTTTAGGCTGTTGGAGTGCTCGTACTGGTGGAGTACAGTACTAGTAAATTCAGTTACAGAGTCGTGCTTGTCCTTTTCTCCTTTCATCCATGCTTTCTGTTAAATATGGTTGTTGGGGGTCTGACTATGACTGATGATGGAAGAGCTAGTCATCTCCTTCTTTGGGCAATAGAATGTGTTAGAAAACTATATATTACAGAGCAATGGAACACGTAAAATATTGCAAAAATATAAACACAGGAAATGCCTAAAACAAGAGAGACACAAATATACATGGTTCACCCAGTTTGGGCTATGTCCATGGAGAAACAACTAGTCCTTCCTTTTATATTATCTAGCAAACTGAAGAGATACAACCTACATCAAATCTGCTGTAACACCCTCTTCGCTCTCAATCTCCTCTCTCTTCCTCCTCAAAATACAGATATACATAGACGCAATAGAATTCCCTCATATATAGTGAGGGGTTTCCTTCTAGGGAAAAAACCCCTAAACTAAACATAACTTCTGTTATCTCAAAATCAGGCCCTGGAAGGCTGTAGACCAGGAAGACATCAAGTAACTGTTTCAAACCAATCTTTTAGCGAAGGCTTAGCCTCCTTAGCCTGAGAGGGCTCTCTCAAGGGATTAAAGGTTTTTGATTATGATCAAGATGGCTAACTCTTTGTGAAACAAATAGAAATGAAAATGGTGGAAAAAAAATTAACAGGTATCCATTGGGCTTATGGAGTCATATGTGATCTAGTATTAACAGTAGGATTGGCTTTGCATAAAAGTCAAGGCATTCAGATTTCAATATAAGTAGAGCACACCAAACACAAAGAAGACAGTAAACGAGTATATGAAGGAAATTAGAACACTGCAAGTGATTTCTAAGTAATCAAATAGTCATAACACTGTAGATAATCATGAAAAGACAACAAAATAAACTCATACATTGAAGTCTATATGATTCTTGAGAAGCATAAGCTAGTACTATGTTACCAGAAAAACATAGTCTTTACATAGGCCAAATATCAGAGCTTTTTCACATAAATTTCCAACCCTGGTTACATTTCTCTTTCTCCTATATATAGAGCTCTTCTACCTAGCTGAGATTCCTCCTCAAGCATGAGGGGAACTCAAATTCTACTTTTAATGACACCTATTCAACTTTTAACTGCCTATTAAATGTAATCAACTGCAACTAGACTTTCTAGAAATCTAAATTAAATAGGAGTCCAACTCCATATTATGCTAATAATAGCCTTAATTACAATCATCCTCGTTCTTTGACATGTGGTCCCTTTTAATTTTGGCTGTGGTGGATGTTTAAAACTCCATACTGGTCTTCAATGTCACATCTTCTCCATTTCCCCTGAAACATAGAAAACTGCCCCTGTTTATCGGCCTTTGGTCTGCCTAAAAAATGTTCGAATCCAAAGAACCATGCCCTTCATCTTTGATTATCCAATATATATATATCAGATTGCCACGTCCTTGATGTGTTGTCAACCTCTTTTATGTGTGAAGGAAAAAGTTTTTTCCAAGTTGTCTGACATATCTTGGACTGTAGTAAATGTGCTCACTTTATGACAAAGAGTTTAGAGTTGGATTCGAATGCATGTTTCCTCCACCTGTCTTGGCCTTGTTGAAAGTTGATAGCTTTAGATGATCCCTTGAAGATACTCCCTTTTCAAAATTTCTGCTTGTATTTCAAAATTTGTGTAGCTTCAGCAGTTTCGTAGCGTGCTACAAAACTGCTGAGCTTTAGTCATCATCTTCAGCAGTTTCGTAGCACGCTACGAAACCGCTGTGTTATTCCAAAAAACACAGTTTTCTTAGACTAGCTCAACCAAAATTTTGTTGTTTTGAGCCTTTTGCTATTTAAATATTCTTTCAAATGCTCTAATGGCTTTTCAAAACTGAAAGGAAATGTATGATTCTTTTAGAAAGATTATACCAAACAACACCATCAAAAATTTGAAACATAGCCTTACTTGAAATTTCTTTAAGGAGATTCTTTTAGCTAGCTTAACTATATCTTTAAGTCTTCAATTTGTTTCTTCATGGCCTTGATCCCAGATCTGAGGTTTGTATTGACTTTTCTGATAAATTGAGCTTCTTTTATTGCAGGAACAGTCCAGCTACGGAATTGGACATTAAAATCAACCTCCTCAGGAATTTGAAATGTTTGGTCCTCCCACCGAGCTTGCATTTGGTTAAAATAAGCCTCCTTCATTGCAGATTTCCTGGCTTTCTTCAGTCTAGAAATTTCAAAGTTGGCCAATTCCAATCTCTTTTTCAAGTCTTCCACATTATCTTCTTCTTGAATGGAAACTGTTTTTCCTTTATCCTTTCTTTCATGAGGCTGTGTCACCTCCCCTGTTTCATCTGCTCTTGGCGGTACTTCCTGTATTTGTTTAAAATTCCTCGTTATGGGTCTCCTGGGCTTAAATACAAATTGATCAACCTGCTCATCAAAATTTAATTTCTTTGAGGCTTTGACTCTCTTAGCTTTATATTTTCCTGACTCTATCAAGTCTGCTTGCACTAGTGGAGACTCTTCAATGTCAATGACTTGCAATAAGTCATTTAAGTCTCCTTTTGAAACAGGGGTTTCTTCAACAGTCACTGAATTACCCTTTTCCTTAGCTACCTGGCTTCTGGTCCTTCTTCTTTGAACTACTTCACCTGTGCTTGATTCATGTGCAGTTTCTTTAACTCGAGTTTTCTCTTTAAGAGACTGCTGGGGTGTATCTTGAATAGTTAGTGGCTTGGTGGATTCTCTTACTTATTTCCTTGCCTTCAACTTTGAAAACCTCTTAGATCTTGTTTCTGTCTGATGACCAGTTGTTGTTGGAAGATCTTTTGCAGCTTGAGGGCTGAGACCAGTCTCATTCTTTAAACTAGACATGAATAGGAATGTGTGCTAGTCCCTACCTACCCTCTGGAGTTCATGCAGAACTATCAACTTAACCAAGCCATGGTGGAACAATGAAGTCTCACATGATTCTTTCTTTAGCTTCACCTTATCACACATTTTACTTAAGCTATGGAATAAGTAAAAAGGTAGATCAATAGATGCCTTTCCTGTGAAATGCAACAGAAGTTTAAAATGGTATGAATATACTTTATTGTATCTCCCTTCATAGGTAAGGTACTTCTGTATACAAGTAAGCAGATTGGCATATGACTCTTTAACATAACTTCTAGGAATAGACTTGTTTAAATCTGAGTTAATGAATTCCTACTTAAGAAACTCTTTGCATGGGTTCATATCAAATTTGAAATTATTGAACCAAATTTCTTGCCCCCTTGGAATCCTCATAACTATGGATATCATGTTTGGTGAGACCTGCAATTCCAGCATACCAACCTTTGAGTTTAGTCCTGTGAAATTCAGGGCAAATTCCTTGGTAACTTGTGCATGACCTCCCTGGAGTTTCTTGCGAAAATTCCAACATCCGACTTGTTTGAATGCTGGTCGACTTCTTTGTTCTTCAAGGTTATGTCTAAACCTTCAGGCTCATTTCTCAAACATTTGCCTGATCTGTGGTCTTTTCTTTCTGCCGATCCCTCCATGAAGGTTCAGTGTAATGGAGGTTGGAAATGCTAGCGCTGCTCAAACTCCAAACTCTGCCTCACTTGAATGACTGCCTCGCTTGATAACAATGTTTTCAAATTGAAACCTTGCATACTTGTTTCTCATGCAACGAATACAATCATCATTAAGACTGTGCATACTTGGCTTTTCTTGGAACTTGCAATCCATGTGTATCAATGTACCTAGCGGATGCAATGATGGAGATAAGAGGTTAGATATGATATGTGGAGTGCATAAACTGACAATGAATGATGCAACTATAACTTAACTTGATAGATTTGACAGTTAAGAAAGATTCGTTGTGGAATGCACGAATCCCCGATTTCGTAGTGCAGTCAATGTAAACTTTGAATTATGCGCTATGAAATCACCTAAAACATATCGCGCTGCGAAATCACCTAAAACTGTTGCGCTACGAAAACACTTCAAGATGGTTACATGCGCTATGAAATCACCTAAAGGGCTTTGTGGCACATAGTAACTTTTAAACAAAACTAACACATGGCTATGAGACCGGTGATGAATGAGAATGTCAAGTGATGAATGGAATGCATATTTGACTCAAGACTCCTAAAACTCAGACTCTAAGGAAAACATACATCAAACTTAGACTAGCACCGACTTTTACCATAAACTAATGTGAGACATTTTGGTATTAGAATTCTTAAGTGATAACAACTTCTACCATCAGATCATCCACCTAATGAACGACCCAGATTGATTAGAAATTACTAAACTTTTACAAGGCAATTTTACATCTATTTTTAGGTTCAGGGGTGCTACCCCTTAACCCCCGCGTGGAGGGGTGTACAATCTTCCTGGGGTATACATCCGATTGAAAACTTTGAATACAGAAGATAATCAGGCTCCACACCCAACAATCTCCCACTTGGAGACTGATTATAGCAACTTCACTGTTGCTTCATTTACTAGACAATGACTCCACTTTGGACCTGGTTGTTTCTCATCTTCTTCATCGTACTTGAAGACCAATTGAAACTGAGCAGATTCTCAGTTTCTCCCTGGTTACAACTTTTGTTAACATATCTGCAGGATTCTGGCTAGTGTGTATCGTTTCCAGCTTCAACTGTCCATCTTCCAACGCTGACCGTATGAAATGGTACTTGAGCTATATATGTTTACTCTTGGAATGAAGTGTTGAGTTATTTTCAAGATGTCTGGCACTCTAGCTGTCACTGTATAACCTGCCCAACTCCTTCTTTTTACCCAATTCATCTAGAAACCTTTGTCACCAAATCATTTCTTTATTAGCCTTTGTAGCAGCAACATACTCTGCTTCTGTTGTTGAAAGTGCAACAACACTTTGGATTTCTAAAACCCAGCTAACAACTGTTCCACCTATAGTAAATACATATCATGTAGTGCTCCTCCTGTTATCTTTGTCACCTACCATATTTGCATCAATATATCCTTGTAGAGCAATGTTTGAACCACCAAAGCATAATGCTTGATTTGTGGTACATCTCAAATACTTGAGAATCCACTTCACCGCCATCCAATGTTCTTTTCCTGGATTGTTCATGTACCTGCTTACAACTCCCACTGCATGAGTAATATCAGGCCTTGTGCAGACCATTGCATACATTAAGCTTCCAACTGTTGTTGCATATGGAACTTTAGACATATGAGCCATTTCTTCCTGAGTCTTGGGACACACCTCCTTACTTAATTTGAAATGGCTAGCCAAAGGTATACTAACTGGTTTTGCATTATGCATATTAAACCTTTTCAACACCTTTTCTATGTACTCACTTTGAGACAATGTTAATTTGCGATTCTTCATGTCTCTAATTATTCTCATACCATGGATTTGTTTTGCAGCACCCAAATCCTTCATTGCAAATGAGTTTTCCAATTTCCTTTTGAGCACATTTATTTCCTGCATTTTAGAACCTTCAACAAGCATGTCATCTACAAACAATAACAATATAATATAGCTTCCATCATTTTTCCTATTGAGATAAACACAATGATCAGAGTGACACCTAGTATAACCTTGTTCAGACATAAACCTGTCAAATTTTAGATACCACTACCTTGGAGCCTGTTTTAAGCCATACAAGCTCTTCTTCAACCTGCACACTAGTTTCTTCTTCCCTTTTACCCCATGTCCTTGTGGCTGCTGCATATATATCTCTTCCCCCAAATCCCCATGGAGAAAGGTTGTCTTTACATATAACTACTCAAGATGCAAACCTTCAGCTGCTACTAGAGTTAGAATAGTTTTGATTGAAGTCATTTTCACAACAGGAGAAAATATCTCATCAAAGTCTATACCCTTTTTCTATGCAAACCCTTTCACCACAAGTCT
>APFE030303320.1:0-12568 GCA_000404065.3 Pinus taeda
CTTTGTACAGCCCTTGAACTAAAGCTTCATATTCTGTTGTATTGTTGGTACAATCAAATTCGAGCCTGCATGTTAACATGATTTTGTCTCCTTCTGGACTAATTAGCACGCATCCTGCTCCTATTCCTTCATTGGATTTAGAACCATCAAAAAATAATTTCCAAAACAAATATTTATTTACAGGTTTATCTAAAAAATTGATACATTTTGAACTATCCGTTGGAGAAAAATTTTCGACTTGGGACAAAATGAAATGTTCTAAACATGGGGATGTATGAGCATTAAAATTGCCGAGAAAAGAATCTACTGAATAATTGCCAATTATGCTACTGTTATATGCTACTGGTTCATTTTCCCCTTTTAACTCTGTTACTATGTACTTCTGATGTAATTCTCGTTCAACTTTTATTTGATTTGGCTTACCATTGTAAGGCAGCCACATGTGCGACCAGTCAGTTGAGAAGTATCCATGCAATTTTTCTGACCAATCCCTGCTAAGAATTAAGCCATAAAATTCAGGGATATCAGCCACTAAAATATCAATTACTTGACATATCTTCGGGTTGGATGACAACCTTATGGTTACTTGATTTAGTTCGCCGATGACTTCGACTTGAGACCGATCCAGATGAACTATGCGAACAACAGATTTCTGTGGTTGAACGTTTAATTTGGTGCATATGGACTTCGGTAGAATATTCGATGAAGCACCTGAATCCACCAAACAATTATGTACATTTTTGTTAAAAATTTCATAAGTAAGGAGAAAAGGGGGAGTATGAGATCTCAATCTACCTCCAATTAAGGTGATGTCATTTGGATCAATGCCGTTAGTCGTATTACTTGGAGGTCTTCCCATGTTTTGAGAAGCTTGAGAAATTACAGCGGCGGGCAAAGGTGCAACTGGCACAACATGTAATTCTTTCATCATTATCTTTTGTTGATGCTTTAGCTTGCTCAATTCATACATAGTAATATTTTCCCTAGTCTTTTTCATGTCTTCTATGATATTGTACTCCATTTCATCCGAAACGATCAATGTTTTAGATGGAGTAGGTGAATCTGTTTGGACTGGGCTAGTTTGAGTCGCTTTAGATGTCATTTTCTTTGTTGCGACTTTATCCTTTGTTGCAGAGCTTGCACTCTTTGGTTTTGGGGTAGTTTGGGGAGGATCAAGCTGGTTTCTACTTTGTGTGTTAACTGGGAATACTTCTTGATCTTCCTCTTGTGGGAGGATGAAATCCCACATTCCTTGTAACTCTACAACTTCTTCATCATCAGTTTGCCCTTCAGTGGCAATTTCCTCTTCCTCTTCCTCGGATTCAGCATTTGTTATAGCATTGGGTGGCTTTGAATCCGGTGATGGGCCTCTTTTAAAAGCTCTGTAGGCCCTTTTTGAAGAAGTTTTTGCTACTTGCTTTTTTATGTCAACCATTTCATTAGACATGGTCTTAAGAACTTTTTGCAATCCCTCCAAATCGAATGGATATTTTTCTTGTTTCTTCTTGGACTCTTCTTTGAAGGTGACCTTCTTAGACTTCCGGTCTTCTAACGCAGATTTCTTCTCTAAGGCTATTATACGTTTCTCTACTGCTATGGCTTCTTTCATGTTTTTAGCAAGGGTTGTTTTATTAGCCCTGTCCACGAAGATTGTTATGTTTGATGGTAATGCAGTGATATACCATTCACATCGCACTTCCTCGCTAGGCTGGGAAGCAGTAGGAATTTTGTTTAGAATCTTATTGAAACGTAGATTGAAATCTTTAATCGGTTCTCTAGATTCTGCCCTAAGGTTGGATAGGTTGTTCATTAACATTGCCGTAGACCTGTCATCACCAAACTTGGTTAGAAATTGGTCTTGGAAGATGTCCCAACTGGTAATAGATCCAGAGGGTAATGAAAAATACCACGATTCAGCTGTTCCTTGTAGGGTATAAGGAAATAGTCGAACAACATCATCTTCATTAGTAACCTCGTTGAGGTTGATGGATAGCATAAATTTGTTTATGTGCTCTTCTGCTAGAATGCCTCCCTCAGGATTGAACTTGGGCAGCCATTTCTCAAGATGAGCCGGTATTTGACTCAAGGGCGCAGGCATTAAGACTGCCCCAGGATTGTTCCATGGAGACTAGGCCATTACTGAATTGCTAACAGGGAGATTCACAGAAAATGATCCATGTGATTGAGAAGATGAGGTGATTATGATCGAAGATGATTGAGGAGGAGTTGTAGGGATTCCACTAGGTGGATTGATAATGGTCTGGGGTGGTGGAGTAGATGGTTGACTTCACGGTGAAGAAGTTGAGATGGAAGATATTGATGAAAGAGTCTTGCTTTCGGACCCTTTAGGTGACTTCCTTGCTATTTTCCTTTTAGGAAGAGGTAGTTCGGTTGGCCGAATACCGAACTTTTCACTCTTAAGTCTGGTAAGGGGATAAGCAGGGTTATACTGCGAAGTCACGCTGCCCTGAGATTTATCAGATCTTTGAGGGGAAATGGAAAATCTCTTAAGTTTATGAATCAAAGATTCGACTTCAGGAGGTTCAATTACAGATTGATCTGAAATGTCAGGATTTGTAGCAGCAGATGATACTCTAGCGACTTCTAACTCTGGATTTAAGTGTAATGGAGAAGTCGGAGGAGATTGTGAGGGAAAATTACTCTCAGAATGGTATTTTGATTTGGATTTACTTGCCATTCATAGTTCAGGCCCTCCTTCTAGCGCCAAATATGTTGAAGGCCCCGAAATCGGGTCAACAACAAGGGGGATACCCGCCCAGTCCGGACCTTGGTTGGCAGCTCCTTATCCGTTTGGTATAGTGGGTCCGACTGGGGATCTAGGACCAGTTTCCCAATTTAGTGTGTGTGTGTGTGTGAGAAAGAAGGTTGTTTCTGTTCGGACTGGAATACTTCTATCTAATCTAATGCTATGCTATGTATTCTAATAAACAAAAAAACATTGAAATTTATGCTAACCCGGGGTGTGATCTTTCTTCTATGCGATCTAAAAAGATTTCATACAATAACTGGTAATAAAGATGATTCAGCTATCATAAGAAAAGAATCCGATAAAAATGAGCTACTTCGTATTAGAAGTTAGACGAAACAACTGTTAAAACTTATCGCATAAATGAGTTATTCATACACTAAACATAAACAAATAGTTATCACTGTACAAAGCTGCCAAATGATAACTCAGACATTCATGTTGTAACATATAAATAACTGAAAACTGAATATCGCTTTAACGCATAAGCAGAAATGGTTAAGAGATAAAAGTACCATTTATAACTAGTCCTACTCATGAGCTTCAAGCAAATGATTGATTATCTCTCCTTGATTCAACATCTACTAAGAGTACAGAAGTGCAACATCAGTAGCAGATATCAAATGCAAATATCAAATAAACCCTGTTCCATTCATTGACCAAAACCTCTTATGAGGGTCCAAAAGTGCATGTTCTAAGGACAAGTTTTTGATAAATTTCCGGACCCTTCTCTAAATGCATGATAAGGGTTTAAATACTACTAACTAAATAACTTATTTACAGAATTTGAGGGTTCGGTTTAAATGACCATCCTCTTTCTAAGCAAAACTATTCTAAAATTAAATCTACTAACTATATCTAAATCTACTCCTTAATGTCGCAAGCATTCAATATTTTTCTAAGTAGAGTCGGCTGACTATCTTCCGCCTTTGGTTGAGTTAAGCAAACAGAAACGGAAAGAGATGGCATTATTTTCTCAGTAAAATTGATGATACGCTTGAGAACCATCCAATGAATATGTAGCATTATCATGTATGCCTGGTAAAAATCCCATTTCAACTTGGTTAACCTTCAGATAGCTTCTGTTTCCAGTTTGCTTCTATCGCTGATTTCTTGCAGTTTTCGGGGCTCGCAGGTGACTGAGCAACTAGGCACCTTCCTTTTCGAAAATTTCTTCTTAGCGATGCCTGATTAGCGCTAATCGCGCATCGAAAACTGCCTATGTTTCTTGATCCGGGCTTCCCTGATGCAGTTTTTGCCTCTTCCACCTTTTTCTCTCATTCGGTATAAAACCCAAAATTTGTAAAAATAGTATTTCTGTGAGCTCTTGACCCTGAGAATTAAACTATTTGTTTCTGGTATCAACGTCTTTCAGTATCCATTCAATCATGACTATACATGAGAAATCTGTGATGGATGCCTCCGAAGAGTTCTGCGGCTCTTTTTCTTCCTTGAGCGGATTAAGTATGCCTTCCGAAATGTACATTGGAGCACTGCCTTCCGTATAACGCTTCTTCCTTCTTTCCTACAGTTTACACTGAGGTAGAAGTAATGATAAAAGACTAATAATAGGAAAACTTTTAAATTCCGAAGATATACAAGACATGCCACCTTACGTGAGTTATTTTTTCGAAAAACACAACACCCTACTTCATTAACAACTGGCAATAACCCATTAATTTGCATTAAAATACATAACCAACTCTTGGATAAAGAGTTTTCTCGAACAATGAGCCGGAACCTACTGCGATGGAGGAGTCCCGCGTTTTTGCTTTGCGATGTCGCAGATCGCAGTATCGCAATATCACAATGTCGCAATATCATCGTGCTATTTTTATTGCAGATCGCAGTATCACAACTTTGAGGTGTCGCAGTATTGCGGTATCACAATATCACAATATCGGAATATCGCAGATCGTTATAATTCTTGTGTAATTTTTGTGATATTTGCGATGTGCGATATGCGATATCGCATATCGACGATGTTTAAAGTTTTTCAATGTGAGTGTTTGTCTTCAGTACATGTGATGCGATGAAGTTTCACGTCGCAATATCGCCTTTTATCATTTTAACTCTTTGGAAGGTGTATCCTATCATCCTTTGCGTGATGCGATATCTTTTAAGGAGTAAATTTAATTATGAAACTTAGGTTTTCTAGATTTTTCAAGTTATTTTCCTAAGTCCATGATGTTGTAGGTTTCATCTAAAAAGAAAATGTAAAACTAACTAATTTTTTTGAGGGTCCCCACTTATTTAGTATTAGCAATAATACTTCATAAGGAGGGGGGTTGTTGGTGGCCACAACAAGTTCCAAACCCTATCACAATATTTTTCAATCGAAGACCTTATCAACACTGCAAGAATTTCTTTAATAAAAATTCAGATGAAAAAGTTATGCCTCCCACAAATTGATCTATCATGATTGACAACCATGGTTCAAGGGGATGCCACATTTTCATTACTCATGCAAAAGGGGATATCCATGTAGGGATATGAAGAAGATCTTAGAAGGGTCAAATTTTTAACTCTAGTTGAGAGTTCAAGGAGTCAAGCTTAACTCCCAATTGGCTATTAGGCTATTGTAGCAAACCACCCCACTTGATCCAGTGGGATGGATGCTACTTGATAATCAAATTCCTCTTGTCTTATGCAAGAAGAATGGGATAAATATATGTTGTTTTTTTTTTGTGTTATACAACCCTCCTCATCAATTTATTCCTCTAGGGAATTGAATTTAGTATCTTAGTAATTATGATATTTCCCCACCTTTCATATACTTGAGCACACAAGCCAAATCCCTAATTTTCTTCAACTTATCTATCTTTACATAAGTCTTTCACTTCCACACACACAAACATACACACACATTATTGTGGAATGTGATACTTCAGGAAATTGAGTTGGTGTTGTTTTAATGCAAGAAGGAAGACCCATTACTTTGGAAAGTCATCGAGTCAAATGAAAGTATTTACACAAAACTATTTATGAGAAGGAAATGTTGGCAATACTACATGAACTAAAGCAATGATGACCTTACTTGATGGTAAGACACTTCAAGATAAACATAGATCATGACAGTCTTAAATACTTTTTGGAGAAAATATTATCTTCAGAAGAGCAACAAAAATGGGTGACAAAGATGTTGGGTTATGAATTTAAATCATCTACAAAAAACGGAAGCAAAACGTTGTTGTATATGCACTCTGAAGAAAGGATGAGGATGTGGAAGCATTGCTTTGTGCCATTCCTATTATTAAACGTGAGTGGATAATCGAATCAAGGGATGAATGGAAGAATGATGAAGAGGTGTGGTCACTCATTCAAAATTTTCAGCAAGATCCAAGTACATCTGATACATTTAACTGGAAGAATTATTCATTATGGTACAAAGATTGCTTATATCTTTGTAAGAATTCCCAACTCAAACAAAAGATTCTTTTGGAATTTCACACATCTCCCTTAGGAGGGCACTCAGGATTTTTAAGAACTTACCATAGTGTCAAGAAGGATTTCTTTTGGCATGGCCTTAAATCTAATATTCACAAATTTGTGGAAGAATTTTTGATTTGCCAACAAAATAAAGTTGAGACAGTTAAGACCCCGAGTCTACTACAACCTCTAGGCATTCCAAATCAGCATTGCCAAGAGGTATCAATAGTTTTACCCAAGTCTAAAGGAAAGAGTGTCATCATGATTTTAGTTGATAGACTTACCAAGTATGCACACTTTTGTGCATTATCTCAGCCTTTTAAATCTAACGTAGTTGCTACTACATTTATGGAAACAATTCAAAAGCTTCATGGAAATCCAAAGATTATCGTAAGTGACAGAGATCCCATTTTCACTGGAAATTTTTGGACGAAATTATTTTCTTGTCTTGTTACTCAATTAGCTCATAGCTCATCTTGTCATCCTCAATATGATGGGAAAACTGAGATAGTGAACAAATGTTTGGAAGGATACCTTTTTTGCTTTGTATCTAACAAACAAACACAATGGGTCAAGTGGTTACCTCTAGTTGAATGGTGGTATAACACTTCCTTCCTAGTAGTATGGTATTTTTACAGCTACAACCACATAAAAAAATGTCTCTCAAGCAAGTTAAGAAGGATAATAAATTATCACCCAAGTACTACATTCCTTATAAGGTGTTGCAAAATATCGATACTATGACATAAAAATTGTAGCTTCTTGCATCTTCCCGAGTACACCGAGTTTTCCATGTTTCATGATTAAATAAGGTTATAGGTGACAAGCTTCTAGTTCTGATCTGAAATGAGGGTCTAACATCTTGTTATACTTACAATAACATCCCACTCCAAATCTTAACAAATATATGATCTAGCTTATGTTGACAATTGTGGAATTAAGAACTTGAAACAGGTGTATGTCTTTGTTTTAACTGTTTAAGTGCTTATTTGTTCATGCTGATATTAAAAACATATAACATTAAATGAAACAATTAAAAAACACATACATAACAACAAATTTATTATAGGAGTTCACCCTAATATCATGGGCTACATCGCCTTGAGCTCTTGTCAACTTGACTTGGCTCTTTGGGATTATGATAAAGCTTCTTTTACAAGTTCCACACTTAACTCCAAAGGTTATTGCATTGAACCAATGGGCTTAGAATACCATCTATATCCCTGTCTGTCCTCACTCTACAAACAGTTATAAGCTTCCTTGGACTTGATTCCTTCAATCAGTGCTCTGAGCTGTCTTGAGCTTCATGATGGAACTAACTCCCTCATAATTCTTCAAATGTCTCTGGAACCTCTTCTTCTTTCTATAGCACATATCAGACACCTACAATAGACTAATCATTTGATCATTTGCTTTCTGAAGCTTCCCTATAGCTTCTTAGCCCTTAGAATTCTTCAAAGACTCCTAAAAATCCTTGCAATGGATTCAAAAGTTCCTTTACAGTCAGAATTGACTATTGGATTACTGAGAATGAGTACTAGTAGCTCCTACAATTGCCTCCAACCTCTTGTGGCTTCTGAGCTCCAAATCAATCTTCTTGAATGAAATTATCCCTGAAGATGACTTCTTCAACTTCTCTGGATTATTCCACTGGCTTTAGAAGGCTCTAATTAGCCTAGCAAGCCTCTTGTTCCACTTTCTCTGAGTTTCTCTCTCTCTCTTGGGCTCTGCCTCTGTTTTCTCTATTGCCTGCCTTCTTTGCATTAAAATTGCTCTTTTAGTGCTTTTATGCAATATCTCAACCAATATTGGTGAATGCACCTGACTCTAGCTAAACTTAGGATATCCGCTAAACTTTAGCCACTCTGCCAGGCTGATCGTCGGAGGTCGCCATTACATTAACTTCTTGGTGCACATATGTGTGGTATAATCCCGAAAGTTAGGGATAATCCTCCATAGAGCTTGTGATCGGGCTAACTCACAATGGTCGATCTATCTCGTCCATCCAGCGGCTATTGCGTGGTCTACTGGCCAACTTGCCTAGATGATCTCCACCATTGACGTGACCTCACTTGATCCAACGAACATCGTGCAATCTCGCGTAGATTTTTGCATGGCTAATATCAAATCGAGGCGTGTGAGAAATACAGTTTTTCCCTGTTATGTGTCGCCTGCTGAGTGGAATCGCGTGCTTTGGGTAAATTACCGCTTCCAGCCTTTTACCTGCGTGAGAAACCATTTACCGCTTGACCAAATAATGCCCACGTACTTAATTCATATTTTAAGAAAAAGGCGCTTAATAAAGGTTTTAGCACTTTAAAGAAAATTTTAACCTTTTAACGCTTTTTCACGTTAAAAGCCAATATTAACCTTTTTAACGCTAGTTCACATTAAGAGCCAATATTAACCTTTTGGCGGTCATGTGAACTGAATGTACATTGTTTGCAACATTGTTTTTAATTGCGTTAAGGTCCTTGATCAATATTTGATCAAGTTCAAACAGTGTTTCCAGAACTTGACGAAGAAGGAAAAATCATATTTGAGTCTGAAGCAGTCATGGAAACAAGAACCCGATAGTTATGGAAACGATCAATTTGAGAGTATCTCATTAAGTGGAAGAACTTATAAACTAAATATTCCACATTGGATGATGATAATTTTATATAGAAGCATCCAAAACTAATCATGCTTTGAGGACAACACGTTTTTGAAGGACAGGGGCATGTTAGGTCCCTATAATACTAGTGTATCCCCCTTAGTGTTATTGTTGTTCCCATGTAGACCCTATATTGTTATTGTTGTACCCCATAGAAGCTCACCGTTGTTATTGTTGTGCCCTTACATTATTATTATTATGTAGCCTTTGATTATATTGTGACCCCTTAGATGCCTATATATACAAATTAGGTCATGTCAATTGTATCATCCAAGAATTTTTCATTCATGTAATGTAAAGGAGATTTCCCCCTCAAAGAAAATATTTTTTAAGTCATTGATCTATCTATTTGTGAGTTGGTTGCATAGTACTTAATGCATATATATATCTCCAAGAAATAGGAAAATACTTGCACTCACCATATTTTCAAACAACAAATTAAATTTCATGTCCACTTATCAAGATGTTATTAAAAATTGAATATCACATAGAGGTACTATTTAATATGCTCTTCCCCACATTGTTCCCCATAGTTATTTCCATGTTCATGCAACTGCAATTTAATTAAATTTGAATGCAGGTCTATGCATTACACTTAACAGGTTACCATGACAAGAAATTTGGTAGGCACTCAAGATTTTACTACCATATTCATCATCTCATAATGCACCACTATAGTGAAGAAATAACTTTTTTATATTTGAATAGAATAATTGAAGACAACATTCTCATAACGATCACTTCTCTTAATTCAGGAGGACGTGGATAAAGTCCAACAGATATTCCTTAACAAGACACATCAAACAGTTGTAGGAGTCAAAAGAGGACATGACAACCAGGAAAACAAAGGAACCTCCTCAATAGGATTAATAACTGGAAAATTAACAAAGAACCCAAGCAAAAGGAGGGGTAGAAAAAGACAAAAGGAATTACTACTCGAGTGTGGCAAGCTCATGATTGATTCAAGAACGATGAAAGACCTTTCTATTTAATCCTTTATAACCCCACCTCAATGAAAATCACAACCTGGAACATTAGAGGACTAGGAAGCAGAAGAAAACAGAGGAATCTTGGTAAAAGGATTAGAGAGGAAAAACCTGACATACTATTCATACAGGAAACAAAATGCTCAGTGGAGAAGATCCGTGAAAAACATAGCAAATGGTTAAATAGATATGAATACCTTGAAGTTAAGGCAAACAAATCTACTGGTGGTATTCTCACTCTCTCGGATCCACAGAAATTTGGTGTGTTTGTTGCGGAGGCATGTAAACATCACCTTTCTCTTATTTTCCAACCAGTGGGAGATAGGCAATCTTACATGATCACCAATGTCTATGGTTCACAACCAATGGAGGACAAACTTCAACTCCTCACAACATTAGAGGATATGAAGAAGAGATACCCAATTCTACCATGGATTCTTGTAGGGGATTTTAACATAACAAAATCACTCATGGAGAAGAAAGGAGGAACTAGAATACTTGAGAGATTCAATTGCCTTCCAGAACTTCATCGCCAATATGAAATTCGTTGATATGGAAACAAGCAATGGAATCTTCACTTGGAACAACAAAAGAGGAGGCTCTACCCAAGTGGCCTCAAAATTGGACAGATTTATGGTTTCAGAGGATCTTCTTCTCAGGGGAAGTAGCACTAATGCACTCATTTTACCTTTTGGGGGTTTAGATCACTGGCTTATCCTATTAGAAGCCTCCCTTTTTGGCAAACCAAGGAACACCCCCTTCAGGTTTGAGAATGCTTGGCTCACACATTCAGATTTCCTCACAAATATTGAACAATGGTGGAAGGAAGATCTTCACCTTCAAGGTACAAACATGTTCCTGCTTCACAATAGGCTCAAACATATTAAAGGCAGACTTAAAGAGTGGAACAAAAAGGAATTTGGCAACAGCTTCAAAGCTAAAGGAGAGGTGGAAAAGAGACTAAAGGAAATAAACCAGACTCTTATGACAGAAGGATACACAGACGAAAGGAAAGAGATGGCAGAGTGACTCTAACTGGAGTGGGAGAATAGATGCCTTCAAGAGGAAATACTCTGGAGACAGAAATCCAGAGTACGATGGATCAAAGAAGGGGAGAAAAACACTAAATTCTTCCACAGATCCACCATAGCTCACAGAAACAACGATAGGATTGTGAAACTTACAGATCAGCATGGTGTAGAGAGAAACACTCATGAAGAGATAAGACTCTTTAATTAATCATTAAAAATAATATTTATAATTTGATAAATATGTTTCTGTTACTAATTCTAAAATTCAACAATGCAACATTAAATAAAAATCTTATAATATAAATTGTAATGGTACACGATAAAAAAAAAGCATTCCCAAAAATTTGTCATAGGAATAAATTTACAAAATGAGTTGTTTAAAACCCAAACTTATCTCTATTTTATTCCAAACTAACCTTAATCAATGATAAATTATAAAGGATAGGCTGGAGGTGGAGAGCGGCACTGGTAAAAACTAGGGTTTCAAGAATATTCAGGAGTTGAACGCCATGGATCCAAAACAACCTCTAGCCATTCTTAGTCAGCATTGACAAGAGGTATCAATGGATTTTGTCACAGGTTTACCCAAGTCTGAAGGAAAGAGTATCATCATGGTGGTAGTTGATAGACTTACCAAGTATGCACACTTTTGTGCATTATCTCATCCTTTTAAATCTAGCAAAGTTGCTACTACATTTATGGAAACAATTCAAAAGCTTCATGGAAATCCAACGCTTATAGTAAGTGACAGAGATCCCATTTTCACTGGAAATTTTTGGACGAAATTATTTTCTTGTCTTGTTACTCAATTAGCTCATAGCTCATCTTGTCATCCTTAATATGATGGGAAAACTGAGATAGTGACCAAATGTTTGGAAGGATACCTTCGTTGCTTTGTATCTGACAGCCAAACATAATGGGTCAAGTGGTTACCTCTAGTTGAATGGAGGTATAAAACTTCCTCCCTAGTAGTATGGTATTTTTACAGCTACAACCATACAAAAAAATGTCTCTCAAGCAAGATAAGAAGGATAATAAATTATCACCCAAGTACTACAGTCCTTATAAGGTGTTGCAAAATATTGGTACTATGACATAAAAATTGTAGCTTCTGGCATCTTCTCGAGTACACTGAGTTTTCCATGTTTCATGCTTAAATAAGGTTATAGGTGACAATCTTCCAGTTCAAACAGTGTTTCCAAAGAAGGAAAAATCATATTTGAGTCTAAAGCAGTCATGGAAACAAGAACCCCACGGTTATGGAAACGATCAATTTAAAAGTATCTCATTAAGTGGAAGAACTTATCAACTAACAATTCCACATGGGATGATGAGAATTTTATATAGAAGCATCCAAAACTAATCAAGCTTTGAGGACAAAACTTTTTTGATGGAGAGGGGAATGTTAGGTCCCTATAATACTAGTGTATCCCCCTTATTGTTATTGTTGTTCCCATGTAGCCCCTATATTGTTAATGTTGCACCCCATACAAGCTTACCATTGTTATTGTTGTGCCCTTACATTATTATTATTATGTAGCCTCTGATTATATTGTGACCCCTTAGACCCTTATATATACAAATTAGGTCATGTCATTTGTATCATCCAAGAATTGTTCATTCATGTAATGTAAAGGAGGTTTCCCCCTCAAAGAAAATATTTTTTAAGTCGTTGATCTATCTATTTGTGAGTTGGTTT
>APFE030303321.1:6036-34500 GCA_000404065.3 Pinus taeda
CTCTTGGTGTTACATCTCCTGGGGTTAGGGTTTTGGTTGTTTAGGGTTTTCTCTTATTGTTCAATAATAAAAAGGCCCTTGAGCCTCATTGTAAGACAGTTTAGAGGCATGTAGCCACCATATTTCTTCTGAGAGATAAGCTACCATCGCCCTAGCTCGTTTATTTCCATTACTGTTTGTAAGCATATTTCAGTATTTTACATTAACGAAATGAAGTATTATTTCCGCTGCATATCTTTGTTTATGGTTATCTCTGTAATTTGTTGCGTTCCTGTTTAAGTTCGGATCAATTATCCTACAGTATTATGGCTAGCCAATGAGTAATGGATAAATATGAAAAGAGCTTATGATTGTACTGTTTGTTGGACAGGTACTTCCTATTAGAGTCAGTCTTTTCATCCCTCCATCAGAGATCAAAATCTCGTTTATTGCATTTCATCTTAGGTGTCTCATTCAGTCCTGTCAACTGCATTCCGCTAGGAGCATCAATCATCTGACGGAGGAGGCTTTTCACTCATGTTCCATGTCTTGTACTTGCTGGTCTAATTTAGTTCATCAAAATCATTTTCAAGTCAGTTGCAGTCATGCTTGGCTTTCTGTTCACCAAAGATTCATTTTAAGGTTTTAGGGTTCATTAGGTCCAGGGTTTCGCTTAATTCAATCTGCAAAATGTCTAATAATGCCAGCAGGCACATGAGGAGTTTCAAATAAGATTTCAATGTAAAAATTTCATCGTAATAATGCTCGATCATGACTTTTCTTCAAAACTCTATTTTGAAGAAAAATCATCAATTTCGTCTTTTGTAATAAATGCCATGTAATTGCAAAAAAAATTCAATTGTCAAATTCTTCAAGCGCAGCCCTGGTTGCCTTTGCCAAATTCCATGTCAGCAATCCCTACAAAAAATAGACAAGAAT
The DNA here is from genome assembly GCA_000404065.3 of Pinus taeda. NCBI lineage: Eukaryota > Viridiplantae > Streptophyta > Pinopsida > Pinales > Pinaceae > Pinus > Pinus taeda. Next base: position 6,955 of record APFE030303321.1, read on the forward strand.
TTCATCATTCGGCTCAACAAATCAAGTGGAAACAAAGTCAGAGTTTGTATTAAAAAGTGAAAATACCAAAGTTCTCCAAACATTACAAAGTGGGTTATTTGAAATTAAAAATCAAAGTCATTGGGCATATAAAATATTTGTGGTGTTTGAACAATCCATTGGTATGCCAAAGACATCATTAAGCCGAGTCAAATCGTGGAGGAATGAAAACAGGGTTTTGAAGAACCGACTGTGGGTGAAATCCAGTCGTGGCACATAGGAAGAAGGTCGTAGCGCATTGGCAAGTTGCGGCGCATAGATCCACACATCGCTGAGTAAATTACAATGTGCGCGGCGCACATACTGGTCGTGGCCCACTGGGTTGTGCACGCGGCGCACAGAGCCAACAAGCTAGCCTTCAACGAAATTTCAAATCCTTCACTACCATTTGCCCCAAGTAAGTCCGACTGATCTTGAAATTGTTATTGAATAGTGTTTGGTGTGGTTTCGAAGTTTGATTTGGAGAATTTGAATGTTGAAATTTAAACCCTATCCTCTTATGAAAAACTGCTCTTAGGGTTTGAGTTTGAGTATTAAAATTTGACTTTGGTGCCAAAATAATCCAACTCCTGTTTCCCTTTCCCATCACTGTAATCATATCATCATTTTCAATCCCCTATTCCCATATAATCCCAAGTCACTCATTCCCATTTATCCCTATCCATAAACCCTACAATTTCCCATCGCTATCACTTTTCCATATCATTTGCAAAAAATCCCCAAACCCCAGATTCCTAAATATAGTCAAGTGCCTGTTATTACATTTGACTGTAATTACATTTTAAATCTCACTTGACAAAGCTCCACTACACCCACTATCCATATTTCCCACAGTCCTTTCCTATTTGGCACACATTTGGCAATTGGAAACAAAGCACCAAGTTCTCATTTTCAACAAGTCAAACATTCACTTGGCATAGACTTGTAACACCATGACAGACACTGAGTCATCATACGAACAAGACAATGATTCTACCATAGAGCTTCATGCACTGAGGAGGCCTCGTAAGGGTGGAAAACATGTCAGAGAAGAGCCCACCTCATTGACTCAATTGCAGGCTTGCCCACTTGCCGTGGCGTGTTTCCAACAACAGTCATGCTTTCAGTATTGCGAGATGATTGCTCAGATTCAGCATCATCAGGAGTTGGCTCAGTTGTTTGTTTTACATTTGCATGATGGTCAGGTAACTCTTGCTGGTGTAAATTTCACCTTGACACCAAAGACCATTTCTCAAGCAACATGAATACGAATGTAGGTGAGGAGTGGAACAAAAGACAGCAGGTAGAAAGAGTACATAAACCATTATTGGGCACGAACTCATGTTTGCAAAACGAGGATCAAAATCTTGAAGGCAAGACTAAGGAGGGCACTAAAAGGACGCAAAAGGCATGATAGGCTCTGAATCTTGGCCGAAGCTTCTTTGGCTGAGCATGATACTTGATGATGGACCTTTAGTCCAAATTTCAGCAAATTTGGAGAAAAGTTTGTCAATTTTGAATTTTTTTTGGCTTCAAAACAGATTTTCCTGCCCAACGCGTAGCGCCACTTGGCACGTGCTTATAATTGGGAGATCCTCTGGAAAAAAACTCTGCATTTCTAGATTTGTTATGAAAATTTATGCATACTCATGAATTACCTAAGGATTTCATCAAGTTCTGGGTTGCCTAAAGGGTAAAAAACACACAAAAAATGACCTTTCTGCCACCTTTTGCACCCACAGGAAGCAGTGTTGGGAGATTGGATTTTTGGAGGGGAAAATGGACACCAAATCTAGAAATTCCACTTGGGTTGGAACGTAGACAGGAAAGGATTTCCAACGAGCTATCATGAGCGCAATTTGGACTTCGAGAAGGCCCTCAAAATCAGCCTCAGAGTTGTGCTACGCATACAGATTTCAGGCACGGCGCATAGGGAAATTTGGCCTATTTTTCACTTAGCGGCTCAAAATTTCGCTTAGTTTTGACTAGTTTCACTTTTTCATGTAACTCTTGATTTATATTGATGTAAATTCATGACTTTGATGTAATTTTGACACATTGTTACTCATCCATGTAGACTCATTCACTAAAAAGTGAAAAGATAGTGAATGAATCAGTTTCCTTTCATATAGAAGCAAGTTGTTTCTTTGCCTATTTTTCAGTTCCTTGTCTAGATATGGATGAAATAGCTCCTAGAATGATGAGCTCGACCCCTAGAGGCATGGGAAGGAGTTAGGCTTGTCTATATCATGTAGTTTCTCAGTCATTTTCAGGGTTGGACACTTGGGATTGCTCGGCACTCCATTGTACATTTGATTTCTGCATTTTTGGCAAAGGAAAGACCAGGGTTTGCAGCACTTTTTGGGATCCTTGTGGCTCTGTGTTTTGATGGTGTTCTTCTCTATGTAATTTGTAAGTTCACTGGTATTTATGTGTACCATTTCCTTTCTCTTTTGCTTCTGAAATTAAACAAATGAGTGGCAAAGGTAGAATTCATTATCTTGTTGTGCTCTGCCTTTTAGTTTTGTTTAATTCTCAATGTTTTCTTCAGTTTGAAGAGGATTCTTGATACCCTCTTGCCCTCTTCAGCTTCTCACTAGTATGAACCTTCCATCTTTACAAATCAAAGCATCAAATCGATTGCCTTTCTTGCCCCAATCAGAACTCTACAAAACTGGCCTTCATCCCCGGACCCTAATTTGCCTTTCCCTTGATTCCAACAAAACCCCCCAAAAAAAATCAAATCAAATCCTTGCGCTTCATATCTAGCCTAAAATTAGTTTTTATTTTTGTCATCTCAAGCCCCATTGATTATCTTTTGCTGAGATTGACCCGGAGAGAGCCTCTCTTGCCTCGTAGGGCTAGCTACGAGGCTGAGAGTGGTTTGATGTTACCATGAATTCTACCTTCTTACATCCTAAGGTAGATTTAGGCTATAACACTTCCCCAGAGGTCTATATCTACTTTGGTAATGTTGGTGGACGCATGTTGGAATTTGTTTTGAACCACATCAATATGAAAGCTCGAATTCCAGTTTGTGGAATGATCTCTCGCTATAATTAGGTGGTTATAAATGATGTATTGTTATACCAGTGGAGTCTATATGCAATAGCTTATAGACTCCAACAAGCTGTCGCACTTCACTCGGGCAGTTATGCAAAGAACCGGAGGTCCTTACAACATATTTCTTGAAGAGGATCATATCTACAATGCAGTCTTTTTTTCTCAAGCCAGTGTAATAAATTCTGAATGAGCATGAGAGGGTGTGTTTCTTGAAGTGATGGGAATGGTTAGAGGTTCTTACATATCTATAAAGGCTATTTCTCTTCATAACGGAGGCTCCTTTCACTTTTTGTAAATGATAGCTATTCGTGGATTTTGAATTTTGGTTTTAAATTTTCTTTTATATAAATTTTAGTTTTTATTTATTAATTTTATTTTTTATTACATTTATTTACACATTAATGTATATAATTCTCAGTAATATTTCAAATATATTATTAATTTTAAATTTATTATATTTATGTTAAATTAGACTATATATAATATTATTAATCTTATTTAAAATGTAATTAATAAGTCCATAAGAAATTTAAACATTTTAGAAATTTTTTTAATAGATAATTTATTTATGCACAAATTTGATGCGTGGAAAACATGAAGTAATCAGATTTGTTGTGAATTTTTCTAACCTTGGGTCATGGTCTGCTTGATGGTTAAAATGTCGGAACAGATGGAACGATAAATTACAGGTTGTGCACACTTTTCTCTCCTGCAAAAAAATAGCTCATTTTCATCATTTGTCTTCTCTGAAATGGATGTTGTATCTCCTGTGATATATCACAAGAAGCCGTATCATGAAGGTATAATGCTCTGTGCAATGCAAGTGGTATGTGGGGCTTCTAAGTCACAGAGCTATAAATAGAAATGGTATTGTTTATTGAGGTGTCAAGAAATGGTATTGTTTATTGAGGTGTCAATTTGCGTGGAGAGTTATAAATTATCGGAATTTATTTTTTATTTTTTATTTTTTATTATAAAAGAGTTTGAATTGTGTTTTTGAAAAATAAATTCAGTATTTTAAAATTTCTAATATATTTAAAAATTTTAAAACTTAACATTATAATGCATTTCCAAAAATATCTACTAGAATTTATCAAAATCATACAAAAATTAAACTTACAATATTAAAAAATTTGTAAAAATTCAACTATGCTCCATTTATAACTAAAAAACAAATACATCATTTCTTTTATTTTTCTATCATTATTTATATAAAATTCTAATAATAATTTTTCTTTCTTATATAATATTATTTTATATTTAAAAAAATGAAAAATATTTTATTCTTTATATTTTTAAAATAAAAATAATTTTAACATTTTACAGAAATTAAAAACATTTAATATGAATTAATAATTTTTTTTTCATTTCTTATAGAAATTTCAATGTAATTGAACAAAAAATTTATTAAAAAAAAAAAACCAAAAAGTCCCCACATCATACCACTACAATCCATAATAAAAAGAATGTTGTGACTAGCACATTCACCTTTCACCTAAGGTCCCCGCATCATACAGCTACAATCCATAATAATAAAAAATGTTGTGACTACCATGTGAATGTGTGGGTGGAGTCCAAAGTTTCGACGATTAATCCAGAATATTGTAAAGTTAGAAGTAATAAGATGTCCGATTCACGACCTACCATTGAAAGAGGGGATGGAAGGAGCACTACACCGACTAGAATTCTTAGAGTTGGACCACACAAAAATATCAGAGATATCTTTGGTTGAGGGTGCTTGTCCCAACCTTAAACGTCTCATGGTCAGAGTTTGCAATGATCTTACAAACCTTCAAACACTATGCATCCATGAGTGTAAAGAGTTGGAGGAGCTGTTGCGTCTTGAAAGGTTAATATCTTTGAAGACTATCTCGTTGAGTGGCTTTGATAAGGTAAGGAAAATGTAAGGGCTTCATAATCTTACAAACCTTCAAACACTACACATCTAGGACTGTAAAGAGTTGGAGGAGCTGTCGTGTCTTGAAAGGTTAATATCTTTGAAGACGATCAAGGTTAATATAATCAGATGCATTAACAGAGAATAAATACACAATAATTGCATAATACTTCTCTTTATTGATATCTTCCAGTTTAATACAAACTCTATCCACCCTGCGCACACAGCTGCAGGGGCTTGCGCACTTAGCTGCGGACTTCCACCCTAGGCCTCTTTGCACTCAACTATAGAGCCTCTACGTCCGCTAAGACCTGAAACACTTAGACTTCTCTACCAAGACTTCCAAATCTTCCTTGTTCTTTCTAACTCTAACTGCCTAGAGCTTACTTACTTAGCTCTCTTTTATACAATCCCATGGTCCGCGGACCATGGGTAGACCTTTACAGCCAACTTCACACTTTACAAACTAAGGGCGAACAACCCTTTATGATTCTTGACACTTTCAAACACCACAACCACAAAATGCAGAGACTTTACAGCTTCATTACAAAATTGTCCCAAAACATGGGCTTTTAGCCCCAAAACTGCTCTTGGGGGAACCCGTTCCCAACATATGTAATTTACTTTCATTGTGTGGAACTAATTAAATGATAAAGGATATGCTAAAAAGGATTACAATTTTCCAATAAGAAGACTTTGAATTGTTATAAAGCGAAATTTTGTAATTCTGAAGACTACGTTAGCTAATGTTCATATTCTCTATTTGGTACATCATCTATTTACAAATAATTACATGAGATGTAGTAAATCTTGAATAGTGTAGCAAGAAAGTCTCAATTTGACTTTGCCTTAGTCAAATTGAAAAAATCAAATTTCCAGATCAACAAACAACTTGAAGGAAGTTAAAATGTGTGACATGGCTCTTATCACTCAGTTAGCTCAGTAATTTAAAGTTATAGGGCTTGGAGTTCAGTTAAGCATGTGTAATTGCTAAATTTTAGTAATCCAATTCAGTTCTATCCAGTTGAGTTCAATTAAACTAGTTCTAACAGTTGGATGAACTAGTGGAAGATCAATTGTGTAGTGGAACAACATTATAGCTCAATGATCATCCAGTTAACTAATCAATGCACCTAAAATAACTAGTGGATGTAGAGAATTCGAGTTCCCAACGATGGTGGAGATTTTAATGCAGTGTAACAAGCAATTGTAAACTAGTTTGAGTGTACATGTGTCGCATGGATTCAGATGATCAAACCTTGGGAATTTCATAATCAATTGGAGGAAAATTCCTAAAAAATAGGAGATAATTCTATAGGATTTTCGCAAGGAAATAGGGGTTCAAGCAGAGGCAAAAATTGACTAAGTCTGGGTCAGAGCTTCTCATTGAACAGAGAGATAGGTTATTCACATACATGTTGATATCTTGTAGAGCTAGCAATTGTAATACATATTTATTGATCTGATTAATGCAAAGAGGCTTGAGGGGTTTTCCCCAGTTGGGTTCCTCCAAAAAATATTATTGTGGATGTGTGTTATTTATTATTGCATGTTTATGATTCTTGTTCTAAATTGTGAATTGAATTCCGTATAGCAATAGAGTAGAATTGTGTCTCTTGATTTAGATTAAAATTTCTTAATCAATTCCAATTCTATCACCAAATTTATACATGGTATCAGAGAAAGATTCACATTGGAATAGGAATTTTGAAGTTTTTTCTCAGGAGGTTCGTATTCGTATCTTCAGTGTAGCAGGATCTCTTCAGAGTTGGGAGAATGTCCTTCAATGGACTAAGACTAGAGTATTCCTTGGTAGGAAACTTGAATTTCAATGCGTTGAAGGACCACATGGAGGTGGTGCTTGATGAAAATGGATTGCTAGAATACATCAAGATAGATGTTGCAAATCCAACAGAATCTGATGCCCAAAACCTAGCCCAATGGAAGAAAGATGGAGCCAAGGTGAGGAGAATAATCTTGGAGGGAGTGTGAGACCACATTGCCTCAAATATCCATGGGAGAGAAACTCATTTCGCAATGTGTAATGCAGTGATAGAGTTTTTCAAGAATAGTAGTGATCATAGAAAACTGGACCTCAAAGTTAAACTTCAAAACATCAAGATGCAGAAGAAAGATACTATTCCACAGTATCTCACCAGATTTACACAAGTTCAGGACGAGCTTGGAAGGGTTGGTGTGAATGTTGCAGAAAATTACTTAGTGAGCCTAACTCTTCTAGGCCTTCCCAAAAGATGGCATAGCTACCAAGACTCAGTGAATGGGATGGATAAATTACCAAATTGGGAATGCTTATGGTCTGATTTGGTATAAGAAGAGATCAGGTAGAATACTGGATATGGAAGTTCATCCAAGGGTGAGGATGAAGAAAATTTTACATTAGTTGGAAAGGGAAAGAAGGGAAAACGGAATACATGTCAAACCAAACAAGAATCTAACCAAGGGGGCAAGAAGGAATACTTGTCCAAAATAAAATGCTTCAATTTTCATGAATTCATGCACTATTCTATGAAATGTCCACATAAAAATTCTAGAAATAAGAACTCAACATGAGTAGAAGGTGAATTTTTGGCTTCACAGTTCGAGCTTGACTTCACCCTTATCGTGTGCATTACCAACACTATGATGGGGAGTGTGTGGTGCTTGGACTCTGGTGCCTCGTTCCACATGATAGGGTGTAGAGAGTTTTTTACAGACCTAGAGGAGAAAGACATCCATATGCATATTGAGCTTGGGGATGGTCAAAGGTACAGTGCTACCAGGATTGGTACAATAAGCTTTAAGAGGGAGTCAGGATCCCCTCTTCATCTTAAAGATGTCATGGTTATTCCAAGCCTAAAGAAGAATCTCATGTTTTAGAAGTTTTGGACGATCGTGGTTATGATGTGATCTTCAACAAAGGGAAAGAATTACTAAGACACATAGCCACTTGAAAAGTGAAGAAAATTAGAGTTCATGTGAAGAACTTGTATAAAATTGATGTGGAATATTGTGGTACATTAAGCAGTAAGGCAGAGAAAGTGCAAAGTCATGATGTCAATGAACTTTTCTAGAGGAGATTGTGCCATTTGCATCATGGCACCTTAAATATTATGCAGCAAATAACCATTGGCCTCCCTAAAGGAGCACTTGAGCAACATGATTTTTGCAAAGATTGTACCTTGGATAAGTATTTAAAATCTAGATTCCATCATCAAGATAGCAAAGCACATGCAGTCTTGGAAAGAGTCTGTTCTGATGTTTGTGGACCTTTCTCGATAGCCTCCCTTCCTAAAGTAATATAGTAGGGTGAAATCCTCCATACAGATTGTCTCCTTCCCCACTGACTATGCTCTTATTCTTCTTCTTACCTTATTAACCCTTCATAGCTAGAGTAAATGAACTTAAAGGTTAAGAACTCATGCTATGCATACTCTAATGTACGAGCTTGATTCCTTCCTGAATCCTTTTCTTTGGCAGGAGAAGCGCTATCGACATGCCATCTTGGATCGATTGATTGGGAAAGGATATCGACACGCCATCCTGGATCGCTTGATTGGGAAAGGATATCGACATGCCATCCTGGATCGATTGATTGGGAAAGGATATCGACATGCTGTATCCTAGACTGGATAGATTGATTTGACTGGTGGGATTAGGCTTTACAAGAAGAGAATAAAGCTCAATTCGCCAATCAAATCAATCTATCCAGTACAGGAGAGAGAGTGTCGATATCCTTTCCCAATCAATCTATCCAAGATGGCGTGTCGATAGTGCTTCTCCTACCCAAGAAAATGATCTAGGCAATAATCAAGCCCATACATTAGAATATTCATAACACAAGTTCTTAGCCTTTAAGTTCATTTACTCTAGCTATGAAGGGTTAATAAGGTAAGAAGAAGAATAAGAGCATAATCAATGGGTAAGGAGACAATCTGTATGGAGGATTTCACCCTACCTTTTTACTTTAGGAAGGGGAGTACATTTACATTATAATTACGCTTCACTATTTCCTTTGAATTCCTTCAAACTAATTTTTCAAACCAAACTTATGCAAAAATTTAAAAAGACTACACACCTGTTTTAGCTTTGTAGGAGTTCGATACTGAAATGTTGTATCTCTGTAATTTTGGATCTGCAAGGTATGAAATTTCATCCTATGGTATCCCTTTAAGTTCTCATTCCAACCCCGCAAGTTTGATCGAGGTTGGATTCTCCACGAAAGAGTTATTCCAAATCTCCCATGATGACCTGATTATAGACTAGCTCAGTAGAGCGAACTTGTACAAGGTGCCACGTGTCACTGTTTTGACCTTCGAACTTGAAACCGATACACAAAAAGCTAAAGACTGTCCTCTTTCTGTACCTTGTTATGAAATTTCAATATGATGCTCAAAGAGAAAGTTATGTTGATTTTTCCCAAGTCACCTATTTGAGATATAATTCAGGAGCCTGCAAAAACCCTAACTTCCTTGGATCATATCTCTGAAAATATAGCAATACAATATCTGAAATTCATATTGGAGGTTCATCAATATTTAAACTCAAATGGGTTTAATTTTAGCTTATGAAACATCATAGAAAAAAATTATCGTGAAAATTTTATGATGACCTGTTTGAAGCAGCAAAACCCTAGAATCCAAAGATCGAATACCAATTGTTATGTAACCAACTCACAAAATAGAAGAAAAGATAGAACAATGAATTCAAAATCAACCTCTTCGATGGGGAAACCTCCTTTACATTACACAAATGAACCATTCTTGGATGATGCAACTGACAAGACCTCCTTTCTATATATAAGAGTCGAAGGGGTCACAATATAGTCAAAGCTGACATAACAGTGATAATGTAAGGACACAACAATAACAATAGTGGGCTTCTATGGGGCACAATAATAACAATATGGGGACAACATGGGAACAACAATAACAATAAAGGGCTACAATGACAATAATAGTAAGGGAATACACTAGTATTATAGGGACATAACAACTTTTTTGTTGTCCATGGTTCCACTGGTATCGACAACATATACTATAGTCTGTAACATAGAATAAGTGGCCATTGAACACCACCAACAACCAACACAATCAAGAAGTCCTATGTGTTATGGGAGCTAGGGCAGGAGAAATAAAAATAAGTTTTATATGTAGAAAAGTATATCATATTAACAAGAGGCAAATGAAGAAACCTTGAGCTTTCTAATGCAGTGATTATGGTTGTTAGGGTAATGAAAGAAAGGGTTTCATAGGTAGCCCATGAACGAGCATGGCCATGGAGAGACCATATTTGTTTACAAGTAAACTGATATGGATGCAGTTTATGATGAATATTTTTATCAGGCATAAATGTTCAGCTCCTTCCTATCCCATCCATTCTTCCCAAGAATGGTCATCGTCTCCCATCAAGCCCTCCAAATAGTAGTCAACATGATAATTTTTCTTATTTTCCTTTTCCAAATAGGGCATTACATCCTGGATATTCATCACAAACATGGAACATCAGAACCATGGGCATGCATAACAATCATATGTTTATTAGGTTATGAACTGAAAATCACAAATTATTATTTTTTCCCATAAACGAATCCATAGGAGGACCTGAGGAACACTTTTGGACATTCATGAATGGTGTTCATGGCATCCATATTAAACCACTAGATAGTAAAAAATTAGGGTAAATCCAATCCAAGTGAAAAGTAAGACAGGGGTACTTAAACTAACTTCTAATCCAAGTGGAAATAAGACAAACCAATACTTAAAACAGATTAAGCAATCCCCGGGGGCTTACAAAAATTATTCATAGGTAGTCGAGTTACCTCATAAGCTTGATTGATATTGCGAAATTGAGTCCCATAGTTATTTCCTTTTCGAACATTAGGATTATACTGCAACCTGATTATATCAACATCAGAATTATACTGCAAACAAATTATCAACATATGAGTTCGATATGATTTTCATGCAAAAAAAATTATTAAACATGGATCATGATTCTTAAAACATTTCTATGGCCTGTGAATGGTTAGAAGATATTTTTCCCTAAAAACGTGATTCACCATAAAACTTTGGATTTCTAACTTCTGTCAGAAGTATACCATGCCGTTTTGTTTTAAACATGGAATTACTGCTACTAAAAAAATCTGAGGCTGAACGTTTGGGAAATTATTTCAAGTGGGTACTTCCATACCTGCAACAGAAGGCGATGGTAGGATTTCTTGAAATCTTTATTAGCAACCTCAAGGCTCAATCTCTGATCCTCATACTCCTCTTTCATCCCAGAAAAAGAAACATAGGTCATCATAGTTACATTGCTTATGCCTTCCAATTCTTCTTCTCTCCATTCTTTCTTCTTATGAATGAGTTAATGCTAGCACCAACCAACCTTCCAAGTTTGACCTACAAACATAATTGTAAGTCCAGATACAAACCAATATAATCCTCTAGATCTCTAAATGGGTGCAACGAAACCCAACTACTGACCTTCAGAAAATACAAAATAATTAGTAAAAATTGATGCGGATATGGGTCTCAAAGAACACTAGGAAAATAACATGAGAGGACCTATAAGGTAAGAACGTGTACATTAAGAGAAGATAACCTATCACTCTTCCTACTACCAAGGTATATGTGGAACAAGCCATTGCAGCATAAGTGAAATCCAATTTTCTTCCTTCTCACCTTCGCTTTAACAAAATTCAAAATCGAAGTCTATTCAAGTGATGTGATGAATGTAGTGCAAGTGTCTTATGGCATGTAAATTAATGGAATGGACTAACTTGACACATCACCTACAACATGTATGATAGTGAGGTGAATTTCTGCCACATATGAACTGAAATAGAGGACAACCACTATAATTTTGAGATCTATTTTTACGCTTTACTTTGCCTCTTTCAAACACTCTCAGAAATACTAACTCTTAAATTTTAGAGAGAAGGTTGATTAAGACTTTATTCTTGAGATTGTGCTTGCCAAGATTTTGAACAATGTTGTCCCAAGAAATAGAAGATTCTCTGAGTGACCATTATCCTACATTATTATGGCTAGCCAATGAGTAATGGATAAATATGAAAAGAGGTTATGATTGTACTATTTGTTGGATAGGTAATTCCCCAGAGGTTGATATCTACTTTGGTAATGTTTGTGGACGCATGTTGGAAGTTGTTTTGAACCACATCAATATGAAAACTCGAATTCCAGTTTGTGGAATGATCTCTCGCTATAATTAGGTGGTTATAAATGATGTATTGTTATACCGGGGAGTTTATATGCAATATCTTAGGTTGCTATAGTTTATTAATGTATATTATATATGTATGAGTAGGAGTGGAAGCAATGTTTTGGATTGAGAAACCTGCTCAACTTGGTGGAGAAATGTGCCAACATGAAGGCTTCCTGTGTGGGCAATACCTTCATCGCATGGTGAAGTTCTTTGAGGAGATGACACAGTACATCAAGCAAGGATAAATTAAATACAAGGAAGATGTTATAGTGGGGTTGGATAGTTTTTTTAAAGCGATCAATTCCATATTTAGTGGAGAGAATACTGGTAAACCTGTCATTTATCTCAAGCCTCCACAACCCAAATAAATTATGCATGAAGGCATCACAATGAATTTTGGATGAATATGAGAGGGCATGTTTCTTGAAGAGGATCATATCTACAATGTAGTCTTTTTTTCTCAAGCCATTGCACTAAATTCTGATTGAGCATGAGAGGGCGTGTTTCTTGAAGTGATGGGAATGGTTAGAGGTTCTTACATATCTATAAGGGCTTTGCAGTCATATTTCTCTTCACGACACAAGCTCCTTTCACTTTTTATAAATGATAAGTATTTGTGGATTTTGAATTTTGGTTTTAAATATTTTTTTTTTGAAATTTTAGTTTTATTTATTAATTTTAATTTTTTTAATTATATTTATTTACAGATTAAAATGTATATTATTCTATTAAATATTTCAAATTATTTATTAAATTTAAGAAATTTTATATATTATATCTTAAAATTAAGAAAATAATATTATAATTCTTATTTAAAATGTAATTAATTATTCCATATGAAATTAAACATTTTAGAAAAAAATTATACATAAATTTATTATGCAACAAATTTGATGCGTGGAAAACATGGTGTAATTAGATTTGTTGTGAATTTTTCTAGCCCTGGGTCATGGCCTGCTTGATGGTTAAAATGTCCGAACAGATGGAACGATAAGTTACAGGTTGTGCACATTTTTCTCTTCTAAAAAAAATTGCTTATTGTTCATTTCTCTTCTCTGAGATGGATGTTGTATGGAGGTTCATCAATATTTAAACTCAGATGGGTTTAATTTTAACTTATGAAACATCGTAGAAACAATGTTATCGTGAAAATTCCATGATGATCTATTTAAAGCAGTGAAACCGTAGAATCCAAAGCTCTGATACCGATTGTTATGTAACCAACTCACAAAATAGAAGAAAAGATAGAACAATGACTTCAAAATCAACCTCTTCGATGGGGAAACCTCCTTTACATTACACAAATGAACCATTCTTGGATGATACAACTGACAAGACCTCCTTTCTATATATAGGAGTCTAAGGGGTCACAATATATTCAAAGCCGACATAATAATAATAATGTAAGGACACAACAATAACAATAGTGGGATTCTATGGGGCACAATAATAACAATATGGGGGTAACATGGGAACACCAATAACAAAAAAGGGATACAATGACAATAATAGTAAGGGAATACACTAGTATTATAGAGACCTAACAACTTTCCTGTTGTCCATGGTTCCACTGGTATCGACGCCATATACTATAGTTTGTAACATAGAATAAGTGGCCATTGAACACCACCAACAACCAACACAATCAAGAAGTCCTATGTGCTATGGGAGCCAAGGCAGGAGAAATAAGAATCAGTTGTAGATGTAGAAAAGTATATCATATTTAAAAGAGGAAAATGAGGAAACTTTGAGCTTTCTAATGCAGTGGTTAGGGTTGTTAGGGTAACAAAAGAAAAGGTTTCATAGGTAGCCCATGAATGGGGATGGCCACAAAGAGGCCATATTTGTTTACAAGTAAACTCATATGGATGTAGTTTATGATGACGATTTGATCAGGCATAAATGTTAAGCTCCTTCCCATCCCATCCATTCTTCCCAAGAATAGTCATCTTCTCTCATCAATCCCTCCACATAGTAATCAACATGATAGTTTTGCTTATTTTCCTTTTCCAAATAAGACATTACATCTTGGATATTCATCACAAAAATGAAACATCAAAACCATGGGCATGCATAACAATCATATATTTATTAAATTATAAACTGAAAATCACAATTTATTATTTTTTCCCATAAACGAATCCTTAAGAGGAGCCGAGGAACACTTATAGACATTCATGAATGGTGTTCATGGCATCCATATTAAACCACTAGATAGTAAACGATTAGAGTAAATCCAATCCAAGTGAAAAATAAGACAGGGGGGTACTTAAACTAACTTCCAATCCAAGTGGAAAATAAGACAGGGCAATACTTAAAACAGACTAAGCAATCCCTTGGGGCTTACAAAAATTATTCATAGGCAACTGAGTTACCTCATAAGCTTGATTGATATTGTGAAATTGAGTCGCATAGTTATTTCCTTTTTAAACATTAGGATTATATTGCAACTCGATTATATCAACATTAGAATTATAATGAAACCAAATTATATCAACATATGGGTTCGATATGATTTTCATGCAAAACAAATTATTGAACATGGATCATGATTCTTAAAACATTTCTATGGCCTGTGAATGGTTAGAAGATATTTTTCCCTAAAAACATGATTCACCATAAAACTTTGGATTTCTAACTTCTGTCAGAAGTATACCATGCCCTTTTGTTTTAATCATGGAATTACTGCTACTAAAAATATCCGAGGCTAAAATTTTGGGAAATTATTTCAAGCAGGTATTTCCATACCTGCAACAGAAGGCGACGGTAGGCTTTCTTGAAATCTTTCTCAGCAACCCCGAGGCTCAATCTCAGATCCTCATACTCCTCTTTCATCCTAGGGAAAGCAACATAGGTCATCATAGTTACATTGCTTATGCCTTCCTATTCTTCTTCTCTCCATTCTTTCTTCTTATGAATGAGTTACTGCTAGCATCAACCAGCCTTCCAAGTTTGACAACCATGATATCTAACAAAATAACCCTGCTAACCTACAAACATAGTTGTAAGTCCAGATGCATACCAATCTAATCCCCTAGTTCCTTAGATGAGTGTAATGAAACCCAACCACTAACCTTCAAAAAATACAAAATAATTAGTAAGAATTGATGCAGATATGGGTCTCAAAGAACATGAGGAAAATAACATGAGAGGACCTATAAGGTAAGAATGCATACGTTAAGAGAAGATAACATATCACTCTTCCTACTACCAAGGTATCTATGGAACGAGCCATTGCAGTAGAAGTTAAATCCAATTTTCTTCCTTCCCACCTTCATTTCAACAAAATTCAAAATCAAAGTCGATTCAAGTGATGTGATGAATGTAGTGCAAGTGTCTTATGGCATGTAAATTAATGGAATGAACTAACCTGACATGCTGCCTACCACATGTATGATAATGAGACGAATTTCTGCCACATATGAACCTAAATAGAGGACAACCACTATAATTTTGAGATCTACATTTACGCTTTACTTTGCCTCTTTCAAACACTCTCATAAATACTAACTCTTAAATTTTAGAGAGAAGGTTGATTGAGACTTGATTCTTGAGATTGTGTTGGCCAAGATTTTGAACAAGACTGTCCCAAGAAATAAAAGATTCTTTGAGTGACCATTATCCTATAGTATTATGGCTAGCTAATGAGTAATGGACAAATATGAAAAGAGGATATGATTGTACTGTTTGTTGAACATGTACTTCCCTAGAGGTCAATATCTACTTTGGTAATGTTGGTGGAAGCATGTTGGAAGTTGTTTTGAACCACATCAATATGAAAGCTCGAATTCCGGTTTGTGGAATGATCTCTCGCTATAATTAGGTGGTTATAAATGATGTATTGTTATACCAGTGGAGTCTATATGCAATAGCTTAGGTTGTTACAGTTTATTAATGTATATTATACATGTGTGAGCAGGAATGGAAGCAACGTTTTGGATTGGGAAACTTGCTCAACTTGGTGGGGAAATGTGCCAAAATGAAGGCTTCCTGTGTGGGAAATACCTTCATCTAATGGCAAAGCTCTTTGAGGAGATGACAGGGTACATCAAGCAAGGATAAATTAAATACAAGGAAGATGTTATAGTGAGGTTGGACAGTACTTTGAAAGGTGTCAATTCCATGTTTAGTGGAGAGAATATTGGTAACCCTGTCATTTATCTCAAGCCTCCGCAACCCAAATAAATTCTGCATGAAGGCATCATAATGAATTTTGGATGAATATGAGAGAGCATGTTTCTTGAAGAGGATCATAACTACAATGGAGTGTTTTTTTCTCAAACAAGTGCAATAAATTTTGATTGAGCATGAGAGGGTGGGTTTCTTGAAGTGATGGGAATGGTCAGAGGTTTTTACATATCTATAAGGGATATGTAGTCATATTGCTCTTCATGACACAAGCTATTTTCACTTTTTATAAATGAAAACTATTTGTGGATTTTGAATTTTGGTTTAAATATTTTTTTGAAATTTTAGTTTTATTTATTAATTAATTTTTATTATAACTTTATACACATTAATCTAATATAATTTTATGTAAATATTTCAAATAATATTTATTAATTTTAAATTTTACTATATTTTATCTTAAATTAGACTATATATAATATTATTAATCTTATTTAAAATGTAATTAATAAGTCCATAAGAAATTTAAACATTTTAGAAAAAAAAAAATTAATAGATATTTTATTTATGCATAAATTTGATGCGTGGAAAACATGATGTAATCAGATTTGTTGTGAATTTTTCTAACCCTGGGTCATGGCCTGCTTGATGGTTAAAATGTCCAAAATATGGAACGATAAATTACAGGTAGTGCACACTTTTCTCTTCTAAAAAAACGTTCATTTTTTTCATTTGTCTTCTCTGAAATGGGTGTATCACAAGAAGTCGTGTCATGAAGCTATAATGGTCCCTGCAATGCAGGTGGCCTATCATTGTATGTGGGGCTTCTAAGTCACAGAGTTATAAATAGAAATGGTGTTGTTTATTGAGGTGTCAATTTGTGTAGAGAGCTAAAAATTATCGGAATTTTGTTTATTGTTTTTTTCTTAAATTTATATTAAGAGAGTTTGAATTGTGTTTTTGGAAAATAGATTTAGCATTTTCAAAAATTTCTAATATATTCAAAATTTTAAAATCTAACCATTATAACTTGCATTTCCCAAAATATCTGCCAAATTTTATCAAAATCATGCAAAAATTAAATTACAATATTAAACAATTTGTAAAATTCAACTATACTCCATTTATTAACTAAATACCAAATACATCTATTTCTTTTGTTGTGTTATCATACATTTTAAATTGAAATCTAATAATAATTTCTTTTTTAATTATAATAATTTATTTATATTTTTTAAATATAAAAAAAAAATGAAAAAAAAAAATTTCTTATATTTTAAAATAAAAATAATTTAACATTTTAACCCATTTAAAAACATTTAAATTATGAATTAATATTTTTTTTTCCTTTCTAATAGAATTTTCAATGTAATTGACCAAAAATTTTATTAAAAAAAAAAAAGCAAAAGGGTCCCCAATCATACACTACAATCCATAAATGTTGTGACTAGCACATTCACCTAAGGTCCCCGCATCATACAGCTACAATCCATAATAATAATAAATGTTGTGACTACCATGTGAATGTGTGGGTGGAGTCCAAAGTTTCGACGATTAATCCAGAATATTGTAATTTTATGTTTTTTAATTGCCTATTGTGCGTTTTGTAGTGCCTACAGCGAGACCTACCAGCATCTTCTCAGAGCGAGATCTACCAGCATCTTCTAGCTACGAGGACAGCCTATCAGCGGTTTTCTATCAGCGATTTATCTTATCAAAGGTTGCATGAGGAGTTTTGACGAGTGACGAACCAGTGATCAACACCATAATTCCAGGACCAATGGTTTTTTCTTGCCTTTTGAAATCTCTCTTTTCGAGCCACTCCGATAACACGCCACGCCTCATTCCCTCCCATTATCAACCTTCTCCTCACACCTATCATTAGCTATCGGCATCTGCATGAAGGTTGCTACATGTCATCCGCAGATGCTTCATGCATACATGTGCGACGTAGGGTGGACAAATGTTTGTTAAGGTGTACATTCCATAAGGCTACGCAAATTCTATAATCTGTCCCTTCTTCAACGCGCGCGGCCTTCTGCCCTCTTGGCCTCTCATCCTCCCTACGTCTGGACTGGCGAGGTTCACGCTTGCTTTCCCACGCTGGAACATTGTCCTCTGCAAATTATTTTTAGACTCAGTAAGTCTTCTGCGTGCTGATGGATTGATGTTCATACAAATGCGGTCTCTGGTGCTCCCGCTCGTGGTGGACGCTCGCGGTAAAGGTTAGTCATCGGTTTCCTTTTTCTTTTGCAAATGCTGATCCCTAAACACGTTTTCATGCCTCATTAAAGGAATTCATAGCTTCAGTGGTTTTTATGGTTTTATTTCTTAAGTTTTTTCAGCTAGAACCGGAAATCTTTGTTATATTTCTGGTTAGTCACCGTTAATTCATGAAGTTTTTTCTAGTCTGAAATATCCTTTGAACCCTTTCCTCAAGATGTTAAAGGATCTTTTACACAAAATCAGAAAGTTCATAGTAGTATACAAGCCGTGTACAGATATAAGGTTCAGAATTGGTGATTGGTGGTGTATATTTGAGGTTTATTGCTGCTGTTTTGCATGTAATGATTCTCCATCACTTTAGATAGTTCTCAGAAGTCTTGCCTTCGAATCCTCCCAGCTCCCTGGTGTGGCACAGTAGCTCTCAGAAGTCTTGCCTTCGAATCCTCCCAGCTCCCTGGTGTGGCACAGTAGCTCTCAGAAGTCTTGCCTTCGAATCCTCCCAGCTCCCTGGTGTGGCACAGTAGCTCTCCCCTTTGCCGGAAAATTCTTCCGGTGATCGGTTTCCAGCTCGTCCTTTTCATGAAAATTTCAAATTGGCATCGGGATTAGAAAGAATTGTCCTTTAATATCCTGTCTCGTACCTGGAAAATCTTCAAATTCCTAGGAACATCCTTTTTTGCGGTCTAAATGACAGCCAGATGCCATCATTCATAAGTTAAGATGCCGAACCTCTCTGCTGATTTACTCTGAGCTGGTACATGCATTTCTAGGCCACTTCTAGTAGAACTCATAAGGCTACAAACTTGGCCTTGTTATTTTACCCCCTACGAGGGGCATATCATGCATATAAGAAATGGGAGTGACTTAAGTACAAGACTACCCGACACCACGTCGTGGAGGATGGTCGTCGCTAGCCACGTCGTGGAGGATGGTCGTCGCTAGCACCATCAAAGAAACCCCAGGGAGAACCGAAATCAATTTCAAGAATACATAGGCTCCTTTGTTTGTGGAGGGGAGGGTTTTACTTAAATTTCTAAGCCAAAGTGGACACCTTTTCAGCACATGCAGACAGTGGTTGTTTCGGGAGGGGAGGGTTTTACTTAAATTTCTAAGCCAAAGTGGACACCTTTTCAGCACACGCAGACAGTGGGATGAACTTGTCCTGAAAAACGACAAGATTTTATGATTTCCAAACAAAAGCAATAAGTAGACAAGGTAGGACTTTAAAAGAAGAAACTTGTTTATAGACCACCACATTTTAAAAGCATTAGCGAAAGCCAAGCCCATCCGCCTTGAATTTGGATTAAATATTTCCACAAAAACTCACAAATCTGATATATATAATTTCATCTCATAAAAAGGTGAGGGTGGGACTCCTCTCGTGCTTTGCATAGGGGAAATTGATTAAGACCACCAGTTGCACCTTCTAAACTTGTCCCAGATGAGTAACGTGTCACTAAGAGCTATCCATGCAAAGAGTTTACCCTTTAGAGGGTTGTTGGTTCCCCATATATATCTCCACAACCAACTTCTTTCCTCAATGAATTGTTATTCAAACCACACCTTATAACCCTATCTTACTTGTCCCAGATGAGTAACGTGTCACTAAGAGCTATCCATGCAAAGAGTTTACCCTTTAGAGGGTTGTTGGTTCCCCATATATATCTCCACAACCAACTTCTTTCCTCAATGAATTGTTATTCAAACCACACCTTATAACCCTATCTTGGCAGTGAAAGATCTTGTGTGTGTGACTTCCTGACCAAACAAGTAGGTTTGGAATATTGTCTCTCATATACAAATGATTCTCCGCCAATAAGTTGATGTACCAATCCCATTCTATTGTTATTTCGCTAGCTAGACTCGTAGGTCTAGGGGACTAGGCACTAGCATCTACTACAGTAGTAATATTCAGACGATCAAGAGAGGATAATAGAGGAGCAATTCAGATTATCAAGAGAGGATAATAGAGGAGCAAAGAGGTTGTAATCATTACCTACACCATACCAAGGGTAACGTCCTATTCATATTTGATGGTCATCCCCTACACGCCACACGACCCATTTGTCAACAAGGGGAAAGGCTCTTACCACTGCTTTCCATATTATTGAGCCTTTGGAGGACTTATTTGGCACTATGAACCATTCCATAATTGATTCTCTAGGAAATTATTTAGCTTGCATTACTTTGTACCGCAATTAAAGCCCTTGTGTTAATATCCATAGGTTATATATATAACTTAAAAAATAATCAAGGAAAATTCTAAGAATATTATATATTTATTTTAAAGTTTAAAAGCCTTTACGAATCTTACTAGTCCTTAATATTCAAATTGTAAAATGCTACCCATTTTTCAACCAGGGGAAAGGCTCTTACCACTGCTTTCCATATTATTGAGCCTTTGGAGGACTTATTTGGCACTATGAACCATTCCATAATTGATTCTCTAGGAAAATATTTAGCTTGCATTACTTTGTACCAAAATTAAAACCCTTGTGTTAATATCCATAGGTTATATATATAACTTAAAAAATAATCAAGGAAAATTCTAAGAATATTATATATTTATTTTAAGGTTTATTTTAAGGTTTAAAAGCCTTTACGAATCTTACTAGTCCTTAATATTCAATCAAATGAAAATTGCGAAGCTTTCTATAAAAATTCAATTTAATTATTTTAATAAATGGTGTTATTTAAAAATTTTGTAATATAAAGCTGGGCGAATCAATTCTTATGAAAAAGTATTCAAATTTTTACATTATTTATATATATTGGGTGTTAATAAAATAATTTTGGAATATAACTTGGGGGAATAATTCCTACAAAAAGTAGAGATTAAGAGATCAAAAAATACAGAGATTAGAGATTCATAGAATATTTTTTTATTAGAGATCATGAAATATTTTTTTTTTTTTAATTAGAGATTCATAATTTGTTCTATAAAAAGCATGGAAAGATTAAAATTACCAACCAGTTAATAGTAACCTAAAATTTTCCCTAATCAACACATAATTATATGGCCAAATTTTGAATGTTGTGTCTCAATAATTTAAAAATATTAAAAAAAAAAAAAAAAAAAAATTTTTAATTTTTAAATGAATTGGTCTACCAAAGATTATTGATTCAAAACTAGTAAATATAAAATAATTGAAATTTTAAATCAATTTTAAATTCAAATTCATTTTTAATATTTATTAAACTATGCCCTTGATTAGGGAAAGGGTGCACACTTAGTATTTACAATCTCCACCAAATGAACAATCATATTATGGTGAACAATCATATTATGGAGAGGAGAGGATGGTGACACAACTATCACCACACTCAAGGAAGGGAGGAAGCATGATTGCCCCATCCTCCATTCAACAACTTGACTTAATATATTAATGATGTTGTAATTAAGGATTTGAGTGGTCCATCTTCAAAATTTTCTCGATAGAAGCATGCTTAACAAACAAGCCAAGTTTCATTCTCGATAGAAGCATGCTTAACAAACAAGCCAAGTTTCATTCTATTTTAATTTTATCAGTTTCGGTGTTTTTCATCAAAGTTCTTCCTATTACAAGGAGAATTACCACTTTCACTTTGCTATTTCTTATTTTTTGGAGGGGGCAGGTCTAGGTCCTCCTTATTTTGCATCCCTAGTAATCGTTTCTATCTTTTCGCCTAGCAATTGACTTTATCTTTTCGCCTAGCAATTGACTTTATCGCTTGCTTTTCTTTTTAAGAGACCCATTCACATGCAAATTGCGGCAGATCTGTGAGAAAGGAAGGAGCAACCTGCTGGCCGTGGTTGGGATCCTGGTAGAGGAATCAATTACATTAGCAGAAGAGGGACAGGTGGCAGAGGAATCATTATTTTACAAATTATTTTACAAATTGCCATTGTATGCCCAAGAGCTGGCCCTCCTTGGCATCGTGTTTTGTAGCCTAGATATAAGGCAACCCTTATCCCGATTGCAGGTTCTCGGGACCACCTCTTCGCCTCAGTTGAGATGGGGACCCATTCACTTTATCGCTTGCTTTTCTTTTCAAGGGCCCCGTTCACATGCAAATTGCGGGGAGATTTGCGAGGAAGGAGCAATCTGCAAGTAATTCTATAAAAGCAAAAAGAGGGATAGGTGGCAGACTAATCATTACTTCACAAATTTCCATTGTGTGCCCACCAGCCAGCCGTCACTGGCATCTTGTTCCACAGACTAGATGTAAGTGCTGTAAGTGCTGTGGACTGTGAAATAGGTTTAGACTAGATGTAAGTGCTGTGGACTGTGAAATAGGTTTAGGTGATGTAAGTGTTGTGGACTGTGAAATAGGTTTAGACTAGATGTAAGTGCTGTGGACTGTGAAATAGGTTTAGGTTTTCGCTTGGGAAGGCCAAAATACTTTCTTTCTCTTAATCTATCCATCTCTGCTTCACTTCTACATGTATGTCTTTTTCAATGGGAAACCTGCAAACATCCACCGTGTTGTAGCTAAATGAACTCCAACTGGAACATCACGATATGGACTTGGCTTTAAACCAAGCCAGAATTGAGACCCTTTTATATAAGAACAAAGAACAAGTCTCACCAATATTCCCTACTAATTTGATAAAAGTTCCACTTTATTTTAAATCACTTATATAACTCTAAATTTTGTAGATTTTACTTTTAATTTATTTGTTTCTATATTATTTATCTATGCATATAAGAGTGTACTCACAAAACTTGAGTGCCTATTTTAAATATATATATATATATTATAATATATTATCCATAATAACAGTGTACTCACAAAAACTTGAGTGACTATATCTATATATATATATATATATATTTATCAATAACAGTGTACTCACAAAACTTGAGTGACTATTATATATATATATATATATATATTACATCATATCTAGAAACATTGAGTTCACCACACATGTACTCTTTAGGTTATTGGCCAACAAAGTCATTATTTTTCTGAAACTATTATTATAACCATAATTCATATTTTCCTTCAAATTTCTTAACTTCAAAGAAAAATTCATAAGAACCATGAAAAAAATAAAAATAAAATCTATTAAACAATTAGATTTTAATAAAATCTATTAAACAATTAGATTATAAAATCTATTAAACAATTAGATTCCCCTCACTATGCTCTGCCACCACCCAAACTTTAAATAATTGAATTTTTAAATAAGAGTGGTTGAGATGGGGAATTTTCCAGGGATCACCTTGAGTTTATCACCTGCTTCATTTTCCTCGAAATTCGAAATTCGTTAACTTCAAAGAAAAATTCATCAGAACCATGAAAAAAATAAAAATAAAATCTACTAAACAATTAGATTCCCCTCACTATGCTCTGCCACCACCCAAACTTTATTTTAAATAACAGTGGTTGAGCTGGGGAATTTTCCAGGCATCACTTTGACTTTATCACCTGGTTTTCTTTTCAAGGGAATACATTGAAAGATGAAAAATAAATAAATCTACTTCTTTCAATTAATTTTTTTAATAATAATCTACTTTCTTTCTAATTAGATTATGTTCACGATGCTCTTAGTGGTCCCGTCCCACCGTCCAAACATTAAATAATTGAATTTTTAAACAGTGGTGTAGATAGGGACTTGAGCCGGTCAGCGGGGAATGCGTTTCCGGGAAGTTTATGGTGACCGAAAGATACCGCCACGAATAAATCACTGTTTCTTATGTCCTGAATTTCGGATTCCTTGATTTAACAATTGGATTTCTAATAAAGGAAGGCCGTGAAGAGTACTTCATTTGATTTCATGATCAATGATCCAGAAATATTGGGTATTTCTATCAACCATTTTTGCTTTCTTTTTGGAGGTTTGGAAGGGTATCTGCGTTGATTTCAGAGAGTCTAGCCAGGGTGGGGCGCACACTGTTTCTGGGTTCCAGAGAATTGCAGATCTAGAAATCAATATCAACCATTTGAGAACTGCGTTGATTTCAGAGAGATTTCAGAGAGTCTAGCCAGGGTGGGGCGCACACTGTTTCTGGGTTGCAGAGAATTGCAGATCTAGAACTCAATATGAACCATTTGAGAGCTGCCATTTGAGAGCTGCAACTCTGGGAGAGCATGTCTATGCAGTGGCTAGGCCTATGGTCTGTCTAGAATCCAGGTTAGTTTTCAAATTTTTCGCACAATTTCATACATATTTTATTCGATGGCCTCAACTAAGACAGGAAAGCCGTCCGAATTTATAATAGCACAGGTGTTGAAAGACACAATCTTTTTCAATTAGTTTTGCAAACGACTATATGATCCCTCCAAACAACCAAGCTGGAAAGAAATTTTGATTATACAAGTTCTTAGACCATTGGACTGGTGATGTTTCAGAGTTTTAAATGGATTTTTAAATTAAGATAAAAATCTAGACATTTTTTTTTCATTTTTATTTGTGATGGAGTTTTAAATTAAGATAAAAATCTAGACATTTTTTTTCATTTTTATTTGTGATGGATTTTTAAATTAAGATAAAAATCTAGACATTTTTTTTCATTTTTATTTGTGACTGAAGAACTGTCTAGATCAATGAAAATGTCTAGAGAATTGAACCCATGAGATTTTTGGGATTTCTGAAGTTTCAGCTTCAGAGTATGACTTTTTGAACCGATGACTTTTCGGATTCCTGAGATTTCAGAGTATGACTTTTCGGATTCATAAGCTTTCAAAGTTTTTAATATTAAGCTTTTTCAACTTAAGATAAAAATCCAGATAATTTTTTCTATTTGAGGTTGAAAGACCTGGAGAATGTCGAAATTACTGAGAGTGTAGAGAAAGTTAAACCCATAAACTTTTGGACTGGTAATGTTTCAGAGTTTTAAAAAGTTTAGCTTTTCAAATTTTGCACGAAAATCAAAGATATTTTTATTCCCATGCGGTTGAAGGACTCTGAGATCGGCGAGAGTGGACCAATTGATCTAACCTTATAATTATGTAATATAGAAATTTACAGTTTGTATCACTTCTAAATTTTGACTTTATAGTTTGGGTTGTTTCACAATTTTTTACAGCTCTGATGGTTTCAAAATTCAAAATCTTTTTAGGATATTGTGATAATAAAACCCTACTCCATCGTGAAATTTCAAACTAAATTTTCTATCAAATTTCTGAACCAATGCATATCCCTTTATGACAAGATGATTAGGTTATTCAATAGGTACTTGGATACCTTTATTACAGGATTAGGTTATTCCAATATTATTCCGAAAAGAAATGGGTTTAATATATACTGGTGTTGCAAATCGAGTCGGTAATGCGGTATGAAATTGGGTGAGTTTCATGACAATGTTTCTTTAAAATTCTTGAAAAGGAAAATCGAGTCGGTAATGCGGTATGAAATTGGGTGAGTTTCATGACAATGTTTCTTTAAAATTCTTGAAAAGGGAAATTAAATGCTGAATATTTGCTTCCAAACCTTTGATTTAAACGAACTTTTACTTTTCCTATTACCAGTTTCAGAATTCAAAAAAATTATACAAAGCCCTGTCGCGTGTGAATTCCTTTTATAATTCGGAAAGTTTCAGAATTCAAAAAAATTATACAAAGCCCTGTCGCGTGTAATTCAAAAAAATTATACAAAGCCCTGTCGCGTGTGAATTTCTATAAAGCTTTTATAATTCGGAAACTTTCAGAATTCAAAAAAATTATACAAAGCTTTTATAATTCGGAAAGTTTCAGAATTCAAAAAAATTATACAAAGCCCTGTCGCGTGTGAATTTCTGTAAAGCTTTTATAATTCGGAAAGTTTCAGAATTCAAAAAAATTATACAAAGCCCAGTTTCAGAATTCAAAAAAATTATACAAAGCCCTGTCGCGTGTGAATTTCTGTAAAGCTTTTATAATTCGGAAAGTTTCAGAATTCAAAAAAATTATACAAAGCCCTGTCGCGTGTGAATTTCTGTAAAGCTTTTATAATTCGGAAAGTTTCAGAATTCAAAAAAATTATACAAAGCCCTGTCGCGTGTAATTCAAAAAAATTATACAAAGCCCTGTCGCGTGTGAATTTCTGTAAAGCTTTTATAATTCGGAAAATCTGAAAATCAAGGGTTCGGCAAGGCAAATCAAATCAAGGGCTGGGCTAGGCAAATTTTGCAGTGTTTACACTATATTTATAGTCATAATTCAGTTTTTTTAGAAAAAAAAAAAATATTAGGGAAAAGAAAGTAAATATATGAATAAAAGTAAATTTCAATCACTATAGATGTGTGTGTTGGTCGTGTTCAGACAAGTCATTATCTATCTGCTGACACACATTTACTTAGACTTAAAATGTGATAACATTATCTATCTGCTGACACACATTTACTTAGACTTAACATGTGATAACATCTTTGTTAATGGTGACACACATTTACTTAGACTTAACATGTGATAACATCTTTGTTAATGGTAACCATGGTGAGGTCAAAATTTGGGATGGGATGTTATTGGCATTCATTCTAGAGAAAGCATCCAAATTACTAAAAGGAGAGAACTATTGTAAAGCATCCAAATTACTAAAAGGAGAGAACTAAGGAGAGAACTATTGTAAAGCATCCAAATTACTAAAAGGAGAGAACTAAGGAGAGAACTATTGTAGAGAAAGCATGCAAATTATCAAAAAGAGAGAACTCTCTTTCATCAATGCTTGATGAATCAAATTCTCCACTTAATGGCTCAATTCTCCACTTAATGGCTCAGAGTTATTAAAATTTCTAAGAATTCATTTTCATGGACTCTTTCATCAATGCTTCATGAATCAAATTCTCCACTTAATGGCTCAGAGTTATTAAAATTTCTAAGAATTCATTTTCATTTAATTTTCATTTAATTTGAGTAATGTCATTTTCATCAAACATAGTAATGTGAAACGCTTGTCACATTTTCTTTAATATTCTTTAATATTAATTATGATATTTTTAATTGGTTCTAAATTTTAAAACTTTTTACATTTCAAAAACAATATGAACCATACATAATAATTATGATATTTTTAATTGGTTTTA
>APFE030303322.1:1548-36408 GCA_000404065.3 Pinus taeda
ATAACGTAACCCGTGTGAAATGCAATCAACAAACGTAACATGGTAACACATAGAAGACGTGGAATCTGCTCACGTGAAATACCGAATGATGAGTTTCATCAATGGTGCAAACTCATCTTTCAGGTATCTGAAAGGAAAGGCCGCGCTCAAGTGTCTGATATATGCGGGCTTGACATATGGCTCATAATAATATCTGTCCAGCATCTGGCGTTTACTCCATTCCTCCCCTACATTTGGTATCCCAGTGGCCTGAGCAATAGTGTCGGGTGACAAAATGAAATCCACTCCGGCAAGGTTCACATGACCATCCTGTAAGTTAAGGGCAAATAGACGGACCAGTTCACGATGATGCTGAGTTTGTGAGATCATCTCACAATATTGGTAACATGTTTGGCACTGAAAACAATCCATTACAAGCGAGCAAGCTTGCAATTGAGCCAAAGAGGTAGGCTCCTCGCTAACATGCTGTCCACTCTTGCCACCTTTGTGATACCTCTGTGGCACATTAGGCACAGTGACCTCCAGTGTAGAGTCACTATCATAATCCTGCTCATATTCGGACTCGGTCTCTGACATGTTCTTTAACAACAAGGTGGCTGGAATATATATATTTGCTGATATAAAACTGTGTGCCAAAAGTTGACTGTTGACTTTTGTCTTTTTATCAAAAAGTTGTGACCAAGGGGACATAAATGACAGGAATTGTTAGGAAAAGGGAAGCATTAGGGAAATGGGAACAATGGAAATAAAATGAGGAAATTAGGGAAAGGAAAAGGGGCATAGAAATGTTTTAGGGTTTTGAAACAAGGTAGGGATGATATGGTTATAGGAGAAGGGAGAGTTTAGGGTTTTGAGAGAGGAAGATGTAGAGTTTGATGAGGAATAATTGGGAAAAATAGTTGGGGAATATAGGCAATGGGAAACAGGGGAAAAAGAATCCTTGGCAACAATGATTTTGGAAAACCCTACAGCCAACTTTGCACTTGAATCCTTATAGCAATTTGATGAACATGGAGGGGTTTGTACACTTGGTTTTCATGACAAAGATATGCTAACTTTCTTCATATACACTATCAAAAAACAAAATCAAATCATGATTGCAGGCCTACCTGAGAATTTAGGCGTGAGGAGAGGTGATTTGAGCGATTTCTTGGTGAATTGCAAGCATAAACCCTATGTGCCGCGCGCTTTACCTAGCGCGCCGCGCACTCTGAGTGCGCCACACCTGTGTTAAATTACACAGCAAAAGGTGGCCTGATGCGCCGCACACCTCTGGTGCGCCGCGCGCCTATGCTGATGCGCCTCGCGCCCTGGAGCTGGCCCAAATACTCACAAATTTGCTACAAACTTGCAAAATCGCCCTTGAATGATGTTCTTAGCTCTCAAAATGTGGAATAGGTTGCCAATGAGGAGAAATGACTTGATATAGCATCCATTTTAATTTTTGCTCAATGAAAACCCATTTTTCTTATGTTTGGTTGTTGACACTTTTTCAAAATTTAATAGGCTCTGATCTTTTTTGGTTTCCTTCATAAAATAGGTTGAAATGATGATTTTCTCTGATAATTTTTTGCAGGGATAGCTCTGATATGCTTCAGCAAAGGAGACCAGGGCTGCACTTGAACAATTGAAGAACTGAAAATTTTGACAATTTTTACAAAAATGAGAGTGGCGACTTGTCTTCAAAACAGAGTTTTGAAGGAAGTCCTTATTCAGCTGTACAATGGTTGAACTTATTGAAGTGAGATCTATCAAAGGCATCCCTCTGGCCTGTTGGTCTTCTAAGACTTTTCAAGACTAAATTAACTCAAACCTAGACCTAAGACTAAAAATTTAAAAATGACTTGTGAAGCTTTATGACTCATCCTAAACCAGCAGTTGATATGCACGAGGGGAATGAATGACACATACCACTCCATCAGAGTTATGGCATGCCTAACGAAATGCAACTGATGAAAACTGGTGGGACACCTAAAACATGAAATGCAAAAAAGAGTTTTGATCTTTGATGGAGGGATAACTAGACCGACTCTAACAATAGGGACCTAGCCATAAGGGTTGAAGTGTGCCTGCCCCCAAGAGGTCATGTTTTTTATCATAGAGCAACACAAGGTCACCCTCTTGGTAAGAACGAAGCTTAGCCTTTTTGTCGTATTGGGACTTTACTCGGTGCTTATGAGCCTCAAGTGCCAATTCGGCATCTTGACAGGTTTTGTCCAGTTGATTAAGGTATAGTAAGTGTTCTTCTTCGGTAGTAGTGTGGGCAGGAGTTCAATGGATATTTTCAGGGAAGGGGTCTGACACTCGATGGGTTTTGCATCATCGTAAAGCTGGATCTCATGCACGGAAATAGATGGATTGATGCCGGGCATTTACTCATGAGACCTACTAAATACATCATGGAATTCCTTAAATAGGTAGGTGAAGCTTGCAATTTCATTGGGATTGCAATCAGCTCCAATCTAAATGTTTTCCACGATGCCTGTCTTGACAGAAATATCAATGAGCAATGTTTTTGAAATATTTCCCATGTTTCCTTCTGCCTCCAATATTTGGATGGTTGTATAGGGTGAGGAAACGATTTGTGGTATGTTAGGGGACAAGATTTGAAGAGGCATTGTGTCCAAATTAGATATCGAAACACGATGGTGCCAATCCTCCCAAGGTCACTCTTCTAAACTCATAATTTCTCGAATAGCTTCGTCTATAGGTAGGACTTGATCAAGTGGATCAAAAGGAGGAGCGTTTATGGAAGGGGCAGTGGTATCGTTAGCAGTAACCAATGTGACCAGAGATGCAGATGCAGATTGAATGGCTTGGTAGGCCAATTCATCTGGTGACAGTGCCATTTGTTCTCCGTATGTGTCAAGGTCTGAAGGAGCCGGTAGGATCCATGGATTGGTCTGTTCATGAGGAATAGATGAAAGCATGTTGACCATCCGTGAAACTTTGAGGGGTTGAAGAGGAAAACAACCCATGAGGGAAGAAGCCTTCAATAGACTGGTATCGAGACTGACATAAGAGTCAGGTACACCACCTACTAGGGGTACGGAGCCACTTGGTAATGGGGAATAATCAGGGCTGCCGAAAGACAATTGATATATTGTAACTACCTTTCCATCCAATGGAAATAGGATGATGTGAAAGACAGTAGATACGATGGCCATCATGGCATATGTCCAACTGCAACCCAACAAGAGATTATAGTCGAGTTTTTTGTCTACGACTTCTATGTCCACCATTACTGTTTTCCCATAAAAAGTGATGGGTAGCTGGATAGGTATCCTTTTGGGATGAAAGTGTGGCCATCAAAAGCTTTAAGGGAGTTTGACAGTGGGGATAGGGTTGGAGAACCCAGGGCGAGCCAACATGATGTAGGTAGAAGCAACTTCATCGACGATAATTTTGTGTATACCTTTACCTTTTGAAAAATTTGCACTTGAAATGCATGATAGTGGGAAAGGGGAGGTTTACACTTTTCCATGTCGAAAATAGAAAGCATGGAATCCTGTGGGTCGATACCACTAATAGCCGAAAGCAAAGCTTTCCTTTGTGCTGGGCAGGCTTGTAATACTTCGAGCACCGACATGGCCAATAGCGCTTGTGCCAAGTCTTCTACAATGTTGTAGTTTTGGGCGTCATGTGCAGATGAATTGTGCATTGTGCGTTAAAGTGCCCCTTTGGGGGGGCGAATTACAAGGTTAGCAGCTAACCTTTCGATATGAAAATCATTGGACAGCGATGGGTTTTGACTTGAGGACAGTTCTGGTTGGTTTGCAATAATATTTTGCTATTGCTGAGTGGGAAAAGGATTTTTAAGAATAGCGGGGGTCTTACCAGTATCCTTTTGGCAATGTATTCTTTGCATTCCTGAAGACATGGACAACGATAGGTCATGTGGTCTTCAGTACAGATTTTGCAAGGAAATCTAGCGGGTTTATCATTTTCATCTTCAGGAGGCGCAGTGGCCTTCTGTTTTAGGTTTGGCTCCTTTGTTGATTGCTCCTTAGAAGGAGCGGTATTTTCTTATTCTTCTTGTTCTTACCACTGGATTTTTGCGTAGACTGCACAAAGTTTATTGTGGTGGTAGGAAGAGCAATCGATTTGGTAGAGGGGTCCACTATCATCTGGGCAATGTGACTACTGTGTTGTTTTACAGCAGCCCCAGAGGTTGCACCGACAATCTTGTCGGTGTGCACTCTAGGGTGCTGAGTAGCAGAAACATTGGAGTTATGAGGTGCATTGGGGATTATGTCATAAAGAGTGCCAGACTGCGAATATATCATATCTAAGTGCTGGGCATGACATACAATTGGTCTTCTATGACCGCACCACCTAAAGCGACATATCTAGTGATTTGTGGGAGTAAGGACTTGCAGAACTAGTCCGATAAGAGATAGTCTAGGAGGGGAGCTTTGAGTAACCTTTGCCTATGTCTCCATTCATGTATATGATCGGAGATGTGGGTGGTGGTATCCTAATGTAATGAAGTGAGGAGCTCTATCCCAGTCTCATAGCAGATGGGTAGCTGGAAGTGTTTTTGGAATTCCATCGCTAAAGCATCGAACGTGTTTACTGACGCGCGTGGTAACTCAATGTACCATTTAGCTGCATTGCTAGTGAGGGTGTGCAGAAAAAGATATAACCGAACACTATCATCCACCATAGAGTTTGAAACACACCAAAGATGGTAGGTGGTGATATGGGTGCCTGGATCCTCCCGTTGCTTTCCATCGAACTTAGGGATGTCCGTTGGTATCTTATGCAAGATCAGCGGCCATTGTAAGTTATGATAGATGGGGTTGTTTATTAGTTTGTATAAGTCGGGTATATCCAATGTTGCCAAGAAAGGCAGAGAGTTTGGTGCCCCCAACTCGGACCATGGCGATGACATATGACTTGAGGAGACTTGCTCTCCTCCCATCATTTGACTCCCAATATTACACATGGGTTGCGTGGTGTAGCAGTTTCCTTGAGGTATGGTGTTGTAGAGTGGATTTCCATGAGGATTTTGATACTGGGGTATGGAATTTCCACCAGGATAAGCGGTGCCACCGTGACTCATTTGAATTTGTGAGTGGAGTGCCACCATGGATTGGTTGGGACCTCCTTGAGGATTCCCACCCAACACAAAACTAACCATTTGTCCTTGATTGACATAAGGAATGTTCATGTCAATAAGCAACTGACCATGCATGCCTAAGAATGGAGGGGGAACTGTTACATTCCCTCCCGACATGTGAATATTGGGAACCCACCCAGATACATGAATCTGGGGGGTTGAACTGTACAATAGCGCCTGACCATATTTTTGGTAGATGGGAACCAGGCCCATAGTGCCATATTGAGCGTTGTAATGTGGCACTTGTCGAAGGTATGTAGTTTGACACTAAAGGGGTGGAACCCAGCATCAGCTGGGTTCCACTCATAGAGGGTGTCATGTGAGTGGTTGTACCTGGGACAAATGCTAAAGTGGGGTTCACCATCGATAGTGTTGTGGTGACCGTCGACAGGGGAAGTGGTGGGGGACTAAAAGCATCCACAAAGTTCCATGACCCGTTAGTCGTCGATGGGATGGATGGAAATGTTCCACCTATAGAAACAGGAAGTACAGGTGTTGCTGGAATTAAGAGTGGGTCCAACGGATTCGTGAGTGGAGGGTTAAAGTTGGGAATAAATCCTTCTGTGAAGAAATCCTCCAGCAAACTTGAATCGTCAGTTTTCCAAACAGATTCCGTGTGAGAGTTGGGGGACTGATTCCCTGAAGATGGGGAATCCGGTCCACTGGAGCTCGACGGATCTCCCACAATGAGTGGAGGAAGTCCTTGCAATCGTCTAGATCGATGATGAGGGCCAGATGTAGCCATGATGACCGTTAATTTTCATCAATAAATTTTATCATGATATTTGTTAAAATCTCAAAATGATAACACGCAGGGGCCTAAAAAATATAAAAAATACACTAAGTTGATCAATCAGCAAACAGAGGGAAATGACCCTATCTGATAAGCACCAATAACTGGATCTGAAACAAAGTATCTCAATGAATAACAGAGAAGGCTGGCCAGATGTACAGTTATGGTTACTCTAGAGCTTTGCCCGAACCTCGGATTGAGGGGCCAAGTACTCTCGTGAAGACGAGCACCCTCCCAAAAACTGAAGACAATGTAGGTTCGTCTGTGTTAGGTACCAGGACATCCCGTCTTTGTCACCTTGTGTAAGTCCCTAAATTTTGGCCACTAAAGATACCTCAAATCACAGACACCACTAGGGGGGGACATAGTCGCAGACAACACACTGTGTGGGTAGGATACTTGAGTCCCTGACTCAGCTCCAAAATCCCCGAAGGGATTCCCAATACACAGAATACCCAAAGGAGCTGTAAGAGAAGGTGGGATACCTTCACTTATAGTCCGATGTTGTCTCATATTTAGCTTCGCTTTTACTGGAGTGGTCCTAGTAGTATGAGTGCAGAAGCATTTTTTCTCTCTTCTAATGACACTAGTTTGGTGTTCGATCTTGGGCAGTTTTACTCACTCTGTCTATCCCAAGATCCTAGCCTAACTAATGTTTGTTTGCTCAATAAAGAGTTACTGATTGATTTTAGGTAGATTTTATGTGTACTTGATTATTGTCTTTGGTAGGGGAGCTGACGTATGAAATGTAATGAGACTCTGACTCAATAAATCATGCACAAGACAATTTAAAAAAAAAATCAATTCAATGAAAACAAGTTGTATTCTACAAGTGAGAGTTTTTCACATGTTCATATTCGTTCCATACATCATAGCCATTTAACACATGCATAACTAAAGGACTTTTTCCAATGTTCCTTAACAACTACTTGAAACAAAAAATAGAGCAGCTTTTAACCAATTAAATAGAAGGATGAATAAAAAATGTGGATCTTTCTTTCAGAAAAAATGCTTTTAAGAAAGAAAAACAAAACTTTTTTCCCAAAAAAAACTTTTTAGGACACCTATTTTGCTGACAAAATGCAGTAACAGATCTTCTTTTAGTCCATGAGAAGGCTTCCTATCCCTTTTGGCTCACAGAAACAACTAGAAATCAATGTTTAGGGAGACTAACACTCTGTAGCAGTGGCCACAGAGAGTTAACAAGCCCACTAACAATGTCTTTATGCAGACACAGTGCTTTATAAAGCACTGTGTAGTCTACTAACCTGTGTTAGTGTGGGAAAACAATAAAAAAGATGGCTTTCTAGATCAGATTCAGAGATGAATATATGTAGGCAAGATGCAGCAAGGTTTTTGGTGGGTCAGAAAGGGATTGCAGAAGTATAGGGAGCTCTTAGAAGGAGGAGGAAACTGAGAAGAGTCTAGGTAAACTTGGAACTAGATGTATAGTCCCCAACGGAGTCACCAATGTTGATATAGGATAAAATGCACGGTGTATGGAGAATAAATATTCCCTCAAAGGTCTTCCCAGGACTTTCGACAGACTATAATATTATTTGCAACCGTCACAAAGTTACATGCATGTTCATAAAAAATAACTAACTATCAAATTAGGAGAAGGAGATTACCTCAAGCCTCCATGTAGATTTGCTGGAGAGCGCAATACAGCTAGGTGGAAATCCCCTGAGCTGGCTCCAGATCAAGTCCTGCACATAGAAGAGACGAGCATAATCACAACATACAACTCTGATAACTAATACATGAATGCATAAAAGAACATCTAGTTACACATAACTAAGCTACTCATGCTAAAAGGTAATTGACAAACAACTGAATGAATGATAGTACCAACACCACGGAGTAGACAATACAACTGTAGTTCTATATTAATATTGGAAGAGTGATTACAACCATCTGTTGTATTAGCCTTCCTTTACCCCTCCAGCTTCTCTCTCTCTCTCTCCCTTCTTGCTCACTTCTTATGATTTGAGGCAATGCTCAATAGTCAAGTATGCTATCCTTTTAAATGCTTTGACCTCTATCACCATAGCCCTAGATTTGCTTATGTAGCAATTGAGTTATGGATGCCAAGTTCCTCCTTGAGTTCCTTAGGGCAAAAGCAACGAACTTGCCATGATTTTCAACTCTTTCCCATTTGCCTCCTTCTTTTGGATTAGAAATCCTCCAAATAGGTTGAATCTGGATGTTTCCTTCCTTTTCTTGAGTAATTTTAGGAACAAATATCTATATATTTATGAGTCAATTCATTCCTTTGACCCCTAGAACTTCACCAAGTTTCACTAACGTTGTTCCCATACTAGAAACTTGAGTTAGTAGGGTCACTAATCCACCCTTAGGCTTGTAGATAAGCTTTATAAAGTAGGTTGATAGTGCACAGCCAGTGTTAGTGTGGAATAAAGGCCTGTGATTATGGTATTTGCTTCAGCTATCATGTCTTTCCCCTCTAATTTGATGAGGAGGCCAATTTGTTGTATAACAATAGGAGGCTTGGAGGGCAGACTAGAGGTTAGATAGAGGCCTTTGACTTTCTATGGGTAGCAGAGGTATTGCAAAGAGAGCAAGATAGCTTTTGAGCTGATTCCTTTTGTAATACTGGCTATATTTCCACTTATATGATAATACAGAGTTGGGGTTTTAGGTTGAGGCTTTCCCGGGTTAAATATTCTATGTTATGTGTGATTGATTCCTTCTTATTAGTTATATGTGTTCTTATTGATGTTTCTCATGTTCGATTAACCTTCTTCTAAATTGTTTGTAGAATTGGATCAAGTATTTTGCTTTAGTATATTGCATTATCAGGTGATCTATAGTGGGAATTTCTACATGGTATCAGAGCACAGGTGATGAAGGAAGAACAATATGCAAGAAGGGAAAAGTTGAATTTTGTGATTCCTGAATATAGAAATCGAGTTCTTATCACATCTCTATTTCACCTATGGCGTTCTATGGTTTGAGACTCGAATATTCCCTTGATGGTAGTTCAAATTATATAGCCTAGAGGGATCACATGGAAGTAGTACTAGAGAATAACGGTCTAAAGGACTTCATTGATCAAGAAGTCCTCAAGTTGACTGGTGCTGCTGAATTGGATGAATAGAAGAAATGTGTGGCTAGAGCAAGGAGAATCCTTCTGGAGGGAGTTCGAGATCACATAGTCTCGAGTTTCCATGGGAAGGAGACAACATTTTCAATGTGGAAAACATTGATAGATCTATATTAGAATAGCAGTGATTAGAGGAAGCTAGCACTGAAGGATAAGCTTCGAAAGATCAAGTGTGAAAATGGCAACACGATCTCTACGTATCTGAACAAGCTCACCACATGCAGGGATGAGATTGGAAGTGTAGGGATCGCGACAAGCATTGATGACATGGTGAGTCTTGCACTCCTTGGTCTTCCTAAGAGCTGACATAACTACCAGGACTCGGTTAATGGAAGAGAGAAACTGCCAAATTGGGAATGACCTTGGTCGGATTTGATGCAGGAGGAGATAAGAAGAAGCACCAGAGATGGTTCTTCATCCATGGAGGATGAAGAAAATTGTGCCTTAGCGAGTAAGGCAAAGAAGGGGAAGGAGAACGTTTCTCATTTTGAATCCAGTTCTTCCGATGGTGGGAAGAAGCTTGACAAATCGAAAGTGCGATGCTTTCATTGTCATGAGGTGGGCCATTTTGTTACAAATTGTCCATGAAGGAAATCCATGAAGGGATCCGTGGAAGGATTAGAAGGTGAGGCACTAGCCTCATAGTTCGAGTTGGATTTCACATTGTTCACATGCATGGTTTCATCAATGGTGGGAAGTGGTTGGTTTCTTGACAGTGGAGCTTCTTTCCACATGACTGGCGACAAGAGTTTGTTCAGTACTTTGTGTTATCAATCAAATTTTCTTAAGGAGTTATCAAAAGAAGGAAAAGATCCAAGGTAACTACAAACCAATCTTTTAAGTATAGATTCTATCCAATCTACACTTAGAGAGGGCTCTCTCTTTATGATTTAGCTATGTTTGAAAAGATTTTAGGCTAGTATTAATGTTCAGAGAGGTTGTTTTGTTTGAGAGTGGTGGAGTTCTGAAACAAATGCGCAACCTAGGCTTTTAGGCCATTGGGCTATGGAGTCAATCAGGGATAATTCACTGGATCAAGTCAAATTGCTGAGGTATGAGTTCAACAAGTAGGATAGCAGAATAAAAACAAACTTTGGGGCTTAAATGGGTGATGATTATGCTCAATACTAGAGAGAAATCAAGAATCCTCAACTTAGGATTAGAAAGAGGAAAGGAAGATAGGTCAACTAGCAGAGGGCAATTAAGAATCCTATACCAGAGACTTATTAGAGAAAAACTACAGGGATAGAGGAGCAGTTAAGAATTCCTTAATTGTGATAGTTTAGAAGAAAACATAGAAATGGTAGGCAATTGATAGTAGAGAGCAATAAAGCTAATTCTAATATACTTTTACTATTTTACCATTTAGATTTAAGATGCATGAAACATTGAAACATATAGAAAGCACATAAAATCACAAGGATAGAATATTTATTTGTACTTATACTGCACGGGAATCTGATGAAATGTCCTCAACTTTCATTCCTTTCCAGCAAAAATCCCAATTTGAGTACAAAAGCTTTCTTAGCTTGATATCATAGATTTACAGAGATGTTATAGAATCCACCCACAATACTTCGAATGGAGAAGTATTTATACAAACATCACATCGAAAATATATCATAACCACATGAGACTTATTATAGGGAATACAAAATATCTTTTACAAAAAGATAGAGACAAATGGAAAACAGATTGCTGCTATTCCTTTATTTATGAATGAGCTGGAGGTTGAAACTCGGATTTGCCTCTTGTTGTTGCTTTAGTAATTGTGTGCTGGATCTTTGATTACTTTCCCCTACTGATACTCTTTACCTGTTCCTGATACTCTTTACCTATTTACCAACCTTTAGCTCAGTAAATATTTTCTATTTACCTTAGAGTTACCATAGTAAATTATAGGATATCGGTCATATTGGTCCACCATTCTTCATTTGGTATCTTCATCATGATCAATTTCCTATATATTTCGTCAGCTTCAGTGTACTTAGCAAAATTGGGCTGAATGGTAAATAGGTGTTTCACTTCATTCTCAATATAGAAAAGATTTTCCAAACCATCATACAACACTTTTCCCGTAGGTAGTGCTTTCATTATGGAAGATCTGGCTTGATTTCTGGCTTGTTTGTGTAGTTTCTTAATGTAGTCCTCATGAGTCATCAGCTTGTCATTTATGACCAGTGGGCTTGGAAGTCCTTTATCCCTTATAATGTCATATTTTAACATAAAATCATCTATGTCATCTTGAATAATTTGACATCTTTTTTCCAGGTTAAGTATTAAGTTCTTTTTAGTAAGAACTTTCTTAATTTCAGGGATAGTAGCAGTTCAATCCTCGATATCCCATTGTTCCAGCTGGTGCTTGCTTTTGTTATTCAAGAAGTTGGTCAATTGGGTTGCCTCTTCAGGTCTCTCTCCCAATTATTCCCTAGTATTTTGTATAGCCTCTGTAGCTAGTTTAACTAACTCAGTCTATTAAAAAATGATCTGAATAGAAGACCAAATATCATTGATGGAATCAATGATATTGGTCCATAAAATCTCTCTAATATCTCTCAAAGGCTTTTCCAATGTTAAGTCCTTCTCTAATGTTTTGATTCTCTCATTCATTCTTCTATTTTTCTCTCTTCTTCAGTGTAATTAATTTGTGATAGCTCATAATTGATTTCCAAGCTAGTAACCATTTCTTTTAGTTTCTTTATTTCAGTTGCTTGGATTTTCATTTCCTCCATGGAATTTATTAAGTCATTTGTTTGCTTTGTTGAAGTTACTATTGCTTCTGATGTACTTGTTGTTGTTGTTATTGGCAGAGCTGTTGCTAGGGGAATGTTGGGTACCAAAGATGTTGCAATGGCAGATGGCACTGTTGTAGAAATTATAGGTATTACAGTTGAAGGAATGGTGGTTGGCTCGCCCTGTTTGGACCGTAAAGCTTTTTCTAGTTCTTTCTTTGTTTCTTTCAACTGCTCATTCAACTTAAGGATCAAGTCCATAAGTTATTCCTCATTTTGTTTCTCAATTACTTCTGTAGTTTGTGGATGTAGGAGGGGAGGGAGTTTGAGTTGTTTCCTGAGTGCAACAATGTCATCATTATTTTTCTTTATCAATCTTTCAGCTACTTTAACATCTTTGGGATCATGTCCCAACTCAATCACCAGGTCTTCTAATGATTTTATCCTGGTGTCCTTATCCTGAGAAGAGGCTTTTTCCAAATATAATTGTGCTGTAGTACTACTCATATAATTCTCCAACTGATGTGCAATGATGGCTTTACTGCTCAATGTGGAATAGACCATCTCACCCATTTGCTTATGGAGCTCAATCTGATCAATTAGGTGGATGTCTTTGGCAAGAACTTCAATTTTTTTTTTAAATAATCAGCCATGGACTTTGGCTGTTGTATTGTTGGCTTCAAAAAACTCATCTTCATCTTTCCCTCTTTGATGTCAAAGGCTGACATCAACTTTGTCTGATTTGTAGCAGCCATTTGCAGATAATGGGCATAGGTTTAAGATTTGAGCTTCTCATTCCTAGCCTTAATTTCTTTTTCTTTTTCTTTCAAATACTGGCTCTGCTCTGAAGCTATCCTTAGTGATGACACTTCTACACTTTGTTTCCTGCTTAGTGCCTATGTTTGGGAGGTAGATGGTGTCTCCCCTGCTAGTGTTGTCTGCATTGTGTCACTTCTTGTTTCTTCATATTCCTGCTCGGACAGAGGATTCAATCTCTACCTCTTTACATCTACATGGTCCAATGGCACTATAGAGGGGCTAGCCTCATTCCGACTTCTTTTTTGAATTTGCTCCTCATTAAGAGGGGTCTACAATACTGGAGGGTTGCCCATGTTTTTATCAGTTTGGGTCAACTCCTCAGAAATACTTTGTGACCCTGAATCTTTTCCCTATCCTGAAGTCTCTGGTTGTCCTGATGTTTGTGCACTATGCTCCTGTGTTGGTCTCTATGAATATTCTTTAGGCACTTGTACAAAGGGATCCAGATCAAGTCTTCTTTCAAAACATTTTCTACTTCAACTTGTGTACTATCTTGTTCTATAAGTGTTCCCTCCACCCATTCATTTTGATTTGCATATTGTTCTATCTCTGGAATTCTATGATGGATGTAGGGGGATAGTTTATGCTTTTTCCTTCTGTCATAGATGAAACTATGACGATCATAAGGCCAGATGAAACTCTTTTTCAACCTCAATCTCTCAAGGATTTCCTCTGCCTCTTTCCTTGGTTTTCTATTGTTGCAAATAAATGGGCCTAGGTGATCCTTTATCCTTAGCTGAGCTTTCTTCTTAGCCTTCATAAAGTGGATTTCATCAGAATTGATCATTTTCATGTAGTACTCCAGGGAAAATAATCGCATGGGGAGGTATTTGGGTAGTTTAAAGGGAGGTAGCTCACATCCATAAATTCTGGTCTCGATATAATTATGGTACAAGTACTAGTCCCCAACCTTGTATTGCTTGGATAACTGAAGAATTCTCTTAATATCATCACTGATTCTAGGAGGGGGCCTTCCTACCAACATGGTAGTTACCGGATGCACAAATTTATCAATAAAATATGTATAAGGATGGGGAGAAGAAGGTGAATTGTGAAAAATGGAAGTCTAGAAGATGATTGACCTAGGGTTCCCTCTAGTGTCAAGATTTTGCACAAAGAAAGGGAATTTATTAGTTTGGTAGTAGAGGAAAAGATGATAGAGGACTGAAGAATATTCAAATACTCTCTCATTCTCTAATCTGATGAATTGGTCATGCATCTTATCTGCAATAAATGTAGCATAGTCAAATTTGGCTGCAGGAGGTTGACTAGGGGTGAAAATAGACATGTAGGCTAAGGTCATCTCATTACATACTCACTAGTAGTAAAACCCAAAATGCAAGCAATCATGGTGATGATATCCTCGCCCATATTAGTAAAGAAGCTTGACATATAAGGAGGGGGTTCTTTTGGCATATATTTTTCTTCCATGAAAGTCTGACAAATTTGGTTAATTTTGGAACTAGACAGCCTTGAAGATTTTTCAAGTAAATCAGCAATGGAAAGGGGAGTAAGGTCCTGGCCAGGCTGTAATTGCAACATTTCATTTATAGACTCAGCTGTAATGGTGAAAAGGACTTTCTGGTCAGGAGACATTACAACTCTCATATTGGGGTTGTAGTTTGCATGGCATTGGTGAACAATATTTGGGAAACTATGGACAGTGGGGAATTGATATTTAGGTAGGTTTGATTTCCAAAGACCTATTTTATTAGCATTGTTCAGATAATTGTCTCGATACTTGTAGTATAGCTTCAAGGGGGTTTCATCAAAAGTAAGGTCCTTGATTTGAAAATCTCTATTGGCCAAGGGAAGGTGGTCCAAATCTGAAGCGAACAAACTTTCTTCTATAAATTAATCACTCCAAAAGACTTGGAATATAAATATATCCATGAGGATACAAATATTACATATTAAATATGTGAATAAGAATGATTTACAATGAGAATGAGAGGCTTTCTTTTATATCAGGCAAGTGTCTCTTCACGAAGAGTCATGTCTTATTTAGACATGCCTCTTCAACCTAATTACTATTTAACTAATAATTATTTATGATTATTATTGTTTACACTATTTTATATTATTTATATATATTTTATTTGTTACATTGCCTCCTTCCTCAGAAAGCTTTGTCCTCAAAGCTTGTCGATGAAAAAGGCTTGATCTCTTTTTCGTCTTCGAAAGTCTTTCTGTCTCGGAATAGTCATCCTTGTCGATACAAGTTGATATGATATTCTTAGTGACAAACAAAATTGTCACACTGAGAAGGGATCAGACTATCCGAGATTAATCTTCTGTATAGTATTCCGATCACTGGAATTTTGTAACAACTTGTTAGCATAAGACTAGATTGAGGTTATATCACTATTATCTAGAACATCAATTTTTTTATTTGTTTCTAAATGGTCCTGATACGTAGCATGGTTGATTTGTCTATTCTCATGATTCAGATGCCGATAGGGAACTTTTTTAGTTTGATTTTCCCTTATTGAGCGTGTGGTAATTTTTATATTTTCTTCTGGTGAAGATGTTCTTCAGTTGGTTATGGAACATTCACTTGGGATGTTCATTGTTTGAACTGCAACATTTAAGCATGTCATTTCTTTAACTAACTTGTCTTCTTGAGTTGTCAAATTGATTGGATCGGTATTCGTTCCCTTATTTTCAACTTGAATTGTTGCGACTGTAGATTTCGATATTTCTTCTTGAGTGAATTGTTCCAACTTATCTTTTAATGCTTTCTTATCATCCTTAAGCTTCTTAAGTTAAGTGAGTAGACTTCGCTTATGGTTTTTTAGTCATAAAAGTTCTTTGATTTCTAATTTATCAACCTTATTTTCAGTGTTTTGAATTTTAAGATTTTCATCTTTTAGTTCTTTGATTTGTTCTAATGAATTTTTATTAAGGTTCTTTAAACGCAAAGTTTCATCTTCTTGTTTTGATAAGTGCTTCTTGAGTTCTTTCTTTGTGACCTTAGTCTTCTTCACTTGCGCCAGTAATTTTTCGATGTGGTCCTTGAGACGAGAATTTTCTTCATCCTTTTCCATTATTTCTTTGTGATGCATATCCACAAATTTAGCATATTGTCACTTAAGTATTGTGATTTCTTGTTTTACCTCTCTTTGGAATTGTTTTTGTTTACTTAGAAATTCCATTTTTTTCCTTTTTTTATTGATTTAATAGTCCTTTTAAGTATATATAAAATTTATATTAAATTAATATATATACTATATATCTCACCTCTTTTGACTTGAATGTGGCACTTCTGCACTTTTGAATTTGGACTCTTATATATTGATTTTTTTTTTAAATATTATAAATTTTTATAATGTCACCACACTTAATAACTATAAATGTCACGTCTTTTCATATGACAAGGTCATGATGTTCACATACTTTTTAAGTAAAAAGTAAAACTTACCTTTCACATAAAGAGATTTTGTATCCCTTTTGGTTTTTTCTTTTACTTTTAAAATACCATGGGCAATTACCATGGGTTGTTTCTAAAACCACGGGTTTCTAATTTGATTTTTTTTATCTTCTTTTATTTTATTTTATTTTTACTTTTTCTTCTTCTTCTTATTTTTAAATTTATTTACTTATATTTTTCTTTTTGGTTAATTTTTTTTATGGCCAAAGGTCAACTAGCGAATTGGAGACCCTCCAACTAGCTAATTTTCTTTTAATTTTAATTTTAATGTCCAAAGGCCTAGAAAAACGGACAAAATGAGAAACTCCCAAATACTGAGAAAAATACTTCAATTGTACAGCAACATGGTTGATGAATTTCGATAGCCAAGGACTTGGTTTGGAGAACGAGCTCTGTGCACCGGTTAAGCAACCTAGAGGACCAAAATGCTTTGATACAAAATGAAGCAAACAAAGTTC
The DNA here is from genome assembly GCA_000404065.3 of Pinus taeda. Taxonomy (NCBI): domain Eukaryota; kingdom Viridiplantae; phylum Streptophyta; class Pinopsida; order Pinales; family Pinaceae; genus Pinus; species Pinus taeda. The sequence goes on from APFE030303322.1 coordinate 18,030, forward strand.
CTACTATAAATTAATTACTCCAAAAGACTTGGAATATAAATATATCCATGAGGGTACAAATATTATATATTAAATATGTGAATAAGAATGATTTACAATGAGAATGAGAGGCTTGCTTTTATATCAGGCAAGTGTCTCTTCACGAAGAGTCATGTCTTATTTAGACATGCCTCTTCAACCTAATTACTATTTAACTAATAATTATTCATGATTATTATTGTTTACACTATTTTACATTATTTATATATATTTTGTTCGTTACAAAATCCCTGTGGGGAGTAGTGATTGGCGTGACATTTAGGGCGACAGGAGCTTCCATCCTTGGTTTTTGTGTATTCAAGGAAGAAACTTGGGGTTTCCAAGGTTTTTAGATAAAAAAGATGCTTGGGGAAGCCTTGGGGCTGTTATCACTTAAGAAATCTGATGCTAAAACTTCTCATCCTAGCCCGATGACAAAGGTCAGTGTTAGTCTAAGTTGATTTTATTTTTTCCTTAAAGTCTGAAGTCTTAGGAGGTCATGAGTCAAGTGTATTCTTATCTACCATTGGTCCCCCTCATTCACCACTGATTTCATAAGTCATGTGTTACTTTGCTATCCACCACAAAGCCTTTTGGTAATTGTGTAGTGCATGCATTCTTTTTAAAGTGTTTTTGCAGCGCATTTATTCTGTTTAGTAGTTTCACAGCGCAAAACCTTAATAGGTGATTTCACAGCGCATCATTCAAAATTTAAACTAACCGCGCTGCGAAATCAGGGATTCATGCGTTCCACAGCGAATCTTTCCCAAATGTCAAATCCGTTAGGTAAATCAGTGGCTGCGTCATCTTGTGTCAGTTCATGTACTCCACTTATCACGTCCCACCACCCATCTCCATTATCACCACAATTAGATTTGTTGATACACACGGATTACAATTTCCAAGAAAAGCCACCTATGCAGAAATCTTAATGATGATTGTAAGCCTTGCATGAATAACAAATCTGCAAGATTGCAATTTGAAAAATTAGAAATGGCAAGATTTCAATTTTAAATACAATTGTAATCAAGCGAGGCAGCAAATCAAGCGAGGCAGCAAATCAGGCGAGGCAGATTTTCAAAAGAAGCTGAGTTTACAGTTCGAACAGAGCTAGTATTCCTTGCTTTCAGGTCTTTAAGATTTAATGGAGAGATCAGTAGAGAAGAAAGAACACAGATCAGGAAAATGTCTGAGAAATGAGCCTAAAGGTTTGGATATAACATTGAAGAATAAAGATGTGGAGAAGGCTTTTAAAAAAGCCGGATGTTGGAATTTTTGCAGGAAGTTACAAGGAGGACATGCACAGGTGACTAAAGAGTTTGCACTCAATTTCACGGGATTAAATTCAAAGGTGGCTATGTTGGAATTGCAGGTCTCGCCAGAGATGATATCCACTGTGACAGAGATTCCACGAGGGCAATAAAATTGGTTCAAGAACTTCAAATTTGACATGAATCCATGCAAAGAGTTTTTAAAGAAGGAATTCGTTAATTAGGATTTGGGTAAGTCAGTTCCTAGGAGCTATGTCAAAGAGTCCTATGCACAGTTACTCACTTGTATACGGAAATACCTGACTTGTGAAGGACGATATAACAAGGTGTATTCGTACCATTTCAAACTCCTTTTGCATTTTACAGGGAAGGCTTCCATTGATCTACCTTCTTATTTATTTCGCAGTTTGAGTAAAATGTGTGACAAAGTACAATTGAGAAAGGAGGCTTGTGAAACTTCTCTGTTTCACCATGGCTTGATCAAATTACTTGTTTTGCATGAACTTCAAAAGGTAGGCAAAGACTGGAATACATTTATTTTCATGGCTGGTTTCAGAAGCCAGACTGGCCTCAGTCCTCTACCTGCAAAAGATCTTACAACAGAAGGTCTTCAAACAGAAACAAGAGCCAAGAGGTTTCCAAAATTAAAGGCAAGGAAATAAGTTAGAGAGTCTGTAAAGCCACTGATCATTCAAGATACACCTCAACAGTCAATTAAAGAAAAAGCTCAAGGCAAAGAGACTGCACATGAAACAAGCACAGCTGGAGTAGTTCCAAGGAGAAGAACGAGAAGTCAAATGGCTAAAGAAAAGGGTAAGTCAGTAGCTGTTGAAGAAAGTCTAGTTTCGAAGGGAAATTTAAATGATTTATTGCAGGCAATTGACTTTGAAGAGTCCCCACTAGTTCAAGATGATTTGATGCAGCCAGAAAAAGAGAAGACAAAGAAAGTCAAAGCCTCAAAGAAACTTAAGTTTGATGATCAACCTGAGTAATTTGTTTTCAAACCCAGGAGACCCATAACAAGGATGTTCAAACAGGGAAAGGAGGTACCTCCAAGGACAAATGAAACAGGGGAAGAGATACAACCTCATGAAAGAAAGGACAAAGGCAAAACAGTTGCCACTCACAAAGAAGATAGTGTGGAAGATTTGAAAAGGAGATTGGAATCTGCTAACCTTGAGATTGCTAGACTGAAGAAAGCTGCCAGAAAACATGCCATCATACAAGCTAATTATTACATAATTAAAACCTTGTGGGAAGAGAAAGCAACTTCAGAGGTGGTTGACTGTGATACTCAATTCCATACCTAGACAATACCGACAATTAAAGAAGCAAAATTCATCAAAATGATTAATATGCAATTAAGAGCTGGGAACAAGGTTATGGAGAAACAAATTGAAGACTTAAAGGTACAGTTAAGCCAGCTAAAGGAATCTTCTGAATGAAATCCCATTTCAAGTAAGACTATGTTTTGAATTTTGATGATTTTGCTTAGTCTCATCTTCTTGAAGAATCCTGCATTTCCATTCAGTTTTCGAAAGTCTTGGAACAGTTGAAAGGAGGTTTTGATAGCAAAGTGCTCAATTAAGTAAAGTTTTGGGTTGAAACTATGTTTTTTAAACAATTCAGCAGTTTTGTAGCGCGCTACGAAACTGCTAAAGCTAAAAATCGAATATAAATCAACCAATTTTGAAACATAAGCGGGAAATTTTGAAGGTTGAATATATACAAAGAATCATCTGAAGCTGCAATAATCAATCAGGTTAAGACAGGTGGAGAAATATGGATTTGGACCCAACTTTAAATTTTGTCATAAAGTGAGCACTTTTATCACGGTTCAAATATGTCAAGACAAATTAAAAGAGTTTTTGTTTTTAAAGGCAGTGGACAGCACATCAAGGACGTGGCCATCTGTCACATTTTGGAAAACAAAGATGAAGGACCTGCTTCTGTGGATTCGAAAACCATAAAGACCGATGAGCAAGGGTTGTTTCCTATATTTCAGCACAATGGGAAAGATGTGGCATGGCAGACAAGCATGGAGTCTTAAACATCCATCACAACCAAACTAAAAAGGGACCAGATGTCAAGGAATGAGAATCATTGTAACCAAGGCTAGTATTAGCATAACATGGTGTTAGAATCCTACTAGATTTAGATCTCTGAAAAGTCTAGTTAAAGTTTGTTACATTTAATAGGCAGTTAAAAAGTTGAATAGGTGTCATTAGAAGCAGATTTCGAGTTTCCCTCATGCTTGAGGAGGAATCTCAATTAGGTAGAAGAGCTCTATAAATAAGAGAGAAAGCAATGTACAAGGGGTTGGAAATTTTATGAAAAAACTCTGATTTTTGGCTTATGTAATACTCTGTTTTGGTAATACAAGTTTGGCTTTGCTTCTCAGGATTCATGAGGGATTTGATGTTCAGAATATGTGGTATTGTTCTTTTCCTAATATTTTCAGTGGTATGAATGTGTAATCACTTAGAATTCACTTAAGGTGCTCTAACTTCCTATATACATTCATAGACTGTGTGGTCCTATTTGAGTTGGTATGTTCTGAATATGTTAAATGCTGAATGCCCTGACTTCTATGTAAGGTTAATACCATTGTATACTGAAATGATGTTGACTCCATAAGCCCAATGGATAGTTGCTAAATGTGTTTCCACCATTGATATTTTTACATTTGTTTCACAAGAGTTAGCCATCTTAACTATAATCAAAATCATTAACCCTTTTGAGAGAGCCCTCTCAAGTTGAGGAGGCTAAGCCTCAGCCTAAAGTAGGTTTGAAATAGTTACTTGAGGTCTTCCTGGTCTGCAGCCTTCTAGGGTCTGATTTTGAGATAACAGGGGCTAAGAAACAACTTAATTGTACTAGATTACTTGAGTTTAGAGTAATTTGGTGGAGGTTTCAGTACGAAAATAGGGTTTCTAAGAAGGAAATGCAGTAAATACCTGGTTACAGTTGACTGAAGGGACAAATGGCTATGGTGAATGCTTTGTTGGGTGCGCACAGTAGTCTGCAGTGGCCTAGAGTTCAGCGATTGATGGTGGTTGGCAGTTGGGAGTAAGTTTTTGGTCTGGATGTACTATGTGCATGCATGGAAAGTAGAAGTTTCTTTTCTTGGTAAAAAGGGAAAACAATGAGTATTTTTGTTTTATGCACAAAGTCAATGACTTTTGGTGGGTGAATGGGAAAACGACAGTTGGCATCAACTAACTGATGGGACACTTTGTCGTTTAGTGGAGGCGATAAGCGAGATTGATCACACCGCTTTTGGGAGGTTGGTGGTTTTGGCAGAGGGTTGTGCGATGTCACAAATTGAATGACACATAGCATCGGTGAAAAGTCAAAACAACTTGTATCAGGTAGTTAATGCTAGACCAAAAGGCCCGCGCGATATGAGCGAGAGTCGTTGGATGTGGGAAGGCAGATCAAACGACAGTCGATAGTGGAAAGTGTTAGGGAGTTAATGGAGGGGGCCCAATGGCATAATCAACATAATTAAATGACTTTAATTATATCAGGGATGATTGTATTGGTAGAGAGGATATTAATTAATCCAGGTGACTAATTAATCCCTTTTTAACACGTCAGGGGTTTTGGCTCTTAATTAATCGCGGTTCAATTAATTAATCCAACCTAATTAACTTTATTATGGTTTATTTTTCAAATCATCAGGATGGGATATTTATTTATTTTGGGATTTTATTAATAATACGGGAAAAGGTAATTTGTTTCGGGAGTTAAATAAATAATAAGAATTAAAATTTAATATGACCATGGGAAAAGAAAATGCACTAAGTAAATGTTTCTAAAAATGCATTCATCATCCAACATTATGACTTAGGCTAAAATGTGTTTGGGGGGTTTTATGAAGAACAATTTATTTTTCCTAAGTAAAAGAGTGATTTTACCATGGGAAAAGGATTTCAAGGGAATGAATGAATTATGGAGGGGGTGAATTTTGATGAAGGGGCTTTAGCACTTAGGCCTTACAAGTTATTGGGCCGAGGGTCGGTCCCTCCAGAAGTTAGAGAAATGCTCTGAGCCCCTTTAACTTTCAGGTTGTTCGTGCCTTTAGTACTTAGGGAAATTAGTAAAATTTAGGAAAAAATGAGTGAGGAAGTTAATTAGTTTGAATTTTTTCTATGATGTAAATGTCTTCATTGTCATCCATATCTTTAAGTGCTTTTGATGATGAAAGTATATGACTTGATATCTAGATAATCATTCATCATACATAATTCTACTGCCATTCATATACTTACCCTACCTACTTATCCTACCATTTTTTCTTCTTTTATTAGGGTGCACTTAAACTGGCAAACCCTTATCAAAACCTTTTCTTTTCTTTTACAATGGAAATCTATCGAAGTCTATCCTTATTACATCCAAGGGCTCAGATTAAACTATTGAGCTCCTTTTATTTACTCTACCTATCTACTTATCTGCCAAGATTAAATAGTTTGGTCAAATTTTATTGTCTATCTCTAAGCATGAAATTCAAAACATGGAACAACCAAGATTAAACTATTCGGTTACCATGGATTGTGGCATAAATAACAAGTTGCACACAATCATTATTGTACAAAAAGTAAAAGAGTAGTGGCATTTGGACTTGCACACTTTCATGGTCTTTTTATTTTTCTTGGGGTTCATTTTTTATTTTCTTTCTGACCTTTTCATTCTTTTTGTCCTTTTATTCTTTTTCTAGGACATATCCTCTTTACATTTTTTAATTTTTGATTTTGAATATGGAAAACATTTGCAACAAACAAAGGTATGTACATATTTCAGAGCTAAACCAAGTCAATTATGATATATGACACCTATTGGTATAGGAACATAATACTTTGGAGGAGAAATATCTCCAGATACTCATAGCGATGAGTAATGATGAAAAGTATGGTGTCTCGGGTGTAAGCACGATTATTTTTCAAAGGGAGCATAGAGCTCGCCTTACCTTGACCGATGTCAAGTATGTACCAGGACTGAAGAGAAACTTAGTGTCGATCGTGATGCTGGAAGATAGAGGCTATGATGTAGTCTTCAGTAAGGGAAAGGTTTTCCTTAGACACATCATCACTAGACAGGTGAAGCAGATCGGTTCACGAGTCAAGAACCTATATGCTCTTGAGGTTCAAGATGAATGCAAATCCTTAAGGAGCAAGGCAATTGATGGAGGCATGGTGGTTGAGAGGGAGACACATTATCTCTCAACATGCAATGCCAAAAGAAGTCTGTGATGATTGTGGAGGAGCCACGATTGGTGCAGAAACTTTAGGAGGTTGTGGAGTAGCCACAACAGGGGAAGCTGAGAGGAGATCAAATAGAAACATCTACTCATGTAGATACCTCTAGTAGGGGGAAACTTTGCGCCAGGTTGGTAGAGGGATCACATGCATCCATACCTCTAGGTAGGAGGTTGGGCGATGTGGAGTGATCGTCCCAATGAGGAGGGGCAGGATCCTTGAGGTACCCAACCTCTTTGATTCAACTTTGCTACAAGAGCCTCGTCAAGGAGTAGCAAGACTGATTGATTGGGTAGAGAGAGATGCGGACAAAGCTGCAGAGAGAGCTACAGTGCAGGAGTCCCAGGATTGTGTAGAACTAGTAGGCTGCAATGATGCGAGAGGCACAGGAGTGTTGCACCAGTGTAGGATGGCACAGAGAGGTGTGAAACAGTGCGAGATTCATGGAGTGTTGTAGTATCTTAGAGGTGAAAGAGGGAGCACGTGTCAGCAACAAGTAAAGCTTCAACATCAGAGTATGTTTCTAGCCCAACAAAGAGGTCAGTTGGGAATTTTTTTTTGTTCTGAGAGTTGCTAGAGCAACCACACTTCGTAGAAGTGTTGCATGCAGAACATTCCATAGGTACAGGATCGGGTTCGTGTTGAAGCCTTTCTTGTTGAGAGGGAGTGTTGAAAATGGCAACAAGAAATGCTAAAAATAGAAGTGCTAAAAATAGCACTGCTAAAAATAGTAGTTTGGGTACTAGTGTTGGATTGAGCAACAGGGAATGAAAAATGGAAGTGCTAAAAATAGAATTGTTATTTTTAGTAGTTCAAGATGGATTCCTATTTTAGTTAGTCCCTAGACTAAAATAGGAAGTAAAATTCAAATTTGAACTTAACAACTGTTTGAAAATAAATTAATTAATTCTCCATGAGTTAATTAGTTGTGAAAAATCAAACATGAAGTCTATGTGAGGACATGCAACAGATTCTCTATTAATTGAGGAATTTATCCATCAGTTAAAGAGATAAGGATGAGTTCTAATTTGAGTAGTAATTAGTTGGCTCAGTTAACTGAGTCAAGTCCATTTATATTTGATTTCAACAGTTTGTTTAAATTAAGTAAGTTCAATTAGTTAATGCATGCTTGCATATAACTGTTGCACTTCAGATAACTGAAGATTCTCTCATGAATAACTCATGCATGTCAGTTTTGATAGAGACCCAGTTGAGATCAGAGAAGGAAAAATGTACTATCAATTGGATGAATATTTTTCCTATAAAGGAATCTCATCCATGATAAGGATTTATCTCCTTTAGGACTGTGTAGTTGGATCAGAGGTTAGTGAGTGTGTGAAGAGGCCAATTCACACAAGTGGTTGCACTAGACCCCAATCAGAATTGAGCAAAGAAATAGGAGGCTTAGAGGGTAGAAAAAAGGTTAGATAGAGGTCTTTGATTGTCTATGAGTAGCAGAGGTATTGCAAAGAGAGCAGGATAGCTTTTGAGCTGATTCTTTTTATAATACTAGCTATATTTCCACTTGTATGATAATACAGAGTTGGCGTTTTAGGCTGAGGCTTTCCCTGGGTTATATCTTCTATATGTGTGATTGATTCCTTCTTATTAGTTACATGTGTTCTTATTGATGTTGCTCATGTTCGATTAAGCTTCCGCTAAATTGTTTGTAGAAGTGGGTCAAGTATTTTTCTTTAGTATATTACATTATCAGGTGATCTACAGTGGGAATTTCTACAGAATATGATATCGAATCTGCTCCATATCGGAGCTACCCAATATCAGAAATATTTTGTGTTTTCTCATTTTAAAAGTTATGATGATCTTACCTCTAATACCACTCAACTGTTGCCACCTGTCACTTCCATATGGGGCCGTTGTTATAATAATTGAAAAGTCTATTTTCAATGGTTTTGCGGGGAGTTTTATGTGTTTAGATTTCGATTCGGTTTTTGGCCAAGTTTAAAAAAAAGAACTAATAAGATTTGATTGGTTGAAATAAGGATGAACCCAGAGTTGATAACGAGGAAGTATCAACTTGATTCATGATTTCCAATGACTCTCTTCCATGTGAAACAACGCAGTTCTACAGTGGGAAGATTGTTGTAACAGAGACTAAAAAAAGCCATCACCGTGAGCAGCAAATCAACCCTTCGGCTAAAGAACAACACTTTGTTGCAATGATTTTCCAGATTTGGCATGTATTCAACTAAAACAATCTTTTTTTGGCATGCTGAAGAAAACCTCCAGATTCAGTTGTTGAGAGATATAAGGGGGGATGTTAGCACTGTAAATCTTGTATAAATACCCCTGAATTCGATGCAAAAGAGGAGGTCGCAAGCCATTCAAGGGATATTCCTTGTAGTTGTTCAATTTGTGTAGTAGCACTATTGTTATGTACCTAAAGTATGATTATAGAGAAAATGGAGGATTTCTGGCTCGGTTTTTATTGCTTAGCACTATTGCAAGCATTGTGATTACAGCTCCAAACTAATCCAGGACTGCATATATTGTAATAATTGGCATTATTTAATTAATTCTTATTCTTGTGTACTATTACCGGAATGTAATATGACAGAGCAGTAGACTATGTTGGAGGGCCTAAGGGGGCAGTTGTAGGAGTTGCAAGTGCGGCCCCTGCAGGAGGGTACCTTGTCTACCCACATCGAAGCAAGCACGTCAACAGCAGAACAAATGCTCCGCATGAAGATGGCCAATACGATAACCTTGCCAAAGGGAGCACTAGTCTCAGAGAGTACAATGGATCAGGTGATGCTTAATACAATGACATGCATTGGCCTTAACTTGATCGCCCTTCCCCGTGACACACTATCAGCTATAGGATGGGATAACAGCAGAACTCCACGCCAGAGAGAGCCGCGTGATCTAGGTTCTGAGCGAGTAGAATATTAATATAGAACAGCTTAGCTTGTAGCACAAAAAGCTGGTATCGCAAAACCGACAATTGGTTCAGATAGTTGATGACACTTGCCAGCATGTCCCAGAGTTTTCCATTGCAACGAACCTACCAACAGAAGTGCAGATCCACTGTTTGGAAAGTGGAGTCCAAAACATGTGTGAGGAAACAACACGAGTGCAGCTGGAGCTGAATCTCCAGATTTCCAAGTTGCAGCTAAAGGGGCAGCCTTCCACTCCATTAGAGGTTAGAGAATAGCACACCAGTGCTATTGCAATGGGGATAGAAGAGATTGGAGGTGCAGTCTGCGACTGTACCAACATGTTGGAGTAGGCATTGGAGGTCCTCACTACATTGTAGGAGGACCCCAACATTCAGTAGCTGGAGACCGAGGCACATGAACTCTAGCAACAATATCACAACATTAGAGGGGTTGCACAAACAGTAGTTCTTACTCAGGAGCTTGCTAGGATGTAGTAGGCCAAGGATTTAAAAGAGCAGGTGGACATGGCACACCACAAAGAAGCAATTTTAAAGGTGCACGTCCAGCCGTGGATTAATGAAGTCTTCATAATAACGATATATATTGAAGGAAAGCTTGCACATATTCAAGGAATGCATGCACACATGCAACATAGCATGCCAGAAACGGAGGGCTCAGAAGCAAGAATGCAGCAAGTTTACCAGACAGCAGCTTAGTGCGTTGCCGACATTCAGGCCATTCGAGACCAGCTGGAGGGACTCCGCGCAAAGATCGTCGTGCTGACAGAGTGACTCAAGGACAAATCACGATGTTTGTGTTAGGGACCTGCTGGGCATGGAATCCCCCCACAACATGTTTTGGGGCTCAAAGCCCAAATTTTTGAATGATATTATTGTAAAGATCCACAAAGTGCGGGCGCAAAGCACAAATTGTATGTTAGAGTCACAGGGTTGTCTACCCTAAGTTTTGAATGTAGTGTCATCCTACCCATGGTCCGCAGACCATGGAATTGTATAAATAGAGCTAGGCTCTAAGTTGTAAGAAAGAAAGCGAGAGACATGGAAAAAAGGAATAGAGTCTAGAAGATAGCAAGCATAGAGTAAGAGTCTAAGCACTTTGGGTCATAGTAGTAGGAAAAGGCTCTGCATTTGAGTGCACAAAGGCCTAGTAGAGTCTGTAGGTGAGTGCACAGACCCCTGTAGCTGAGTGCATAGGGTGGAGTCGAGTCTGTAACCGGGGAAAAAGAATAATAAAGATAAGTTTGATTCCAAATCTTGTGTATTTGTTCTTAAGTTAGTTCTTGTTTGATACTATATGCAATTATATTGTTTTATTTATCGCGCACACTTATATGAATGCTGAACACTGTTAAATATAACTAGAACACATACTGATAAGATAAATGATTGATTAATATTGGTTTAGTAGTAAGGAATTGGGTAATAACACAAATTGGGCCCCGAGTAGGGTTGCGCGAAGATTGCATCACAGGTGGCGAGGTACTGATAGGCGCGCGTAGTGACGTGCACATAGGATCAAACCGTGGACTGCCTAAGATCATCATACATCTCTAGGGTGCAGAAATCTGGTTCTAGCACCCTCTCCTGCTACTTCAAGTGAGACCTCAATCTGCGCTCCACGAATTGTTGCTGAAAGGACCAGTAGTACCAATATTTGTTTGGCTAAAACACCTCTGAACTTGGGTCAGGCCCCTATAGGCCAACAAATGGTTCCGTTGTCGATGTTAGAGTCGGTCTTGTCAGTCCTCCATCAGAGACCAAAACTCTTCATGCATTTCATCTTTAGGTGTCTCGCTCCATTCACTCTAGCTGCATTCCACTAGGGGCATGCCATAATCTGACGGAAAGGGTCTTGTTAGTCAGTCCCCCTCATGTCTGGCACCTGCTGGCTTAGGTCTTTTGTCAACGTTCACTAAAGTCCATGACAGTCAAGGTTTGGTCCTTTAAAGGAAAAAAGTCATTTTCAATCATTAGGTCTAGGGATTAGTCAAATTGGCCTTCAACCACGTCCAATGAAGCCATGCAGGCTAGAGGGAGGCCCTTACAAAGTTATGATTCAAAGAGTTTCATCGTCATGTGGACAAACTTCGACTGTTCTTCAAAAATCTGTTTTGAAGAAAAGTCAAACAGTGTGTCATCTGTGATAAAATTTTCAAAAAAGTCGCTAGCTGATTTCTTCAGATGCAGTCATGGTTTCCGTGGCCAAATGCCTTGTCAAGCAACCCCTGCAAAAAGTGCCGAAAATTTCATCATTCTCGCTAAAAATTCAAAGGAAAAGTGAAATTCAGTGTTGCATTAACTTAGTGAAAAGAGCCAAAATGAAACATTAGCAAAGTGGGTTTTGGAGAAGAAAAAATTAAACCCATGACTCCAAATGCCTTTATATACAAGTTTCCACAAAAATCAAAGTCATTGTGCAAATCAAGGTCATGGAGAAACATTGCAAAGCATTGAGAGAGCAAAGTGCGTGTTTAGAGTGAGTTGGGAGTTGTTTTCCAGAGCGCGGCGCACACACAGAGGGGCGCGGCGCACATGCAGAGCGCGGCACACACAGCTTCAACCCACAGTGCAAAGTTTACAAGGGCACGGCGCATATAAAGAGTGCGTCGCACTGGGTTTGTTGAGCGACGCACACCCACAAAGGCCCGAAATTGTCCCCCATTGCATCAAAATTTTTGGAATTCCTTCTAATTGCCAGGTAGGGTCTGTCTCTTGGCCTGTTCATCAAATTTTTGTGAATGTTATGGTGGTTCATGGCTATGTATAATTGCAACAAAAACTCATAAAACCAACCACTAAAAACATCAAAGCCATGGTTGCTTGGGTTGCAAACTTGTGATATTGATGCCAAGGCTCTGTTTTCACCCCTCATTTTTCCCTATCCCCCCTTTCCCATTTTTTCCTATTATCCCTACCCTAAAACACTACCAAACCCTATTCCCTATCCCTCCACTCATTGGTCAATATAAACCCCAAAACCCTACCTTGTAACATCCCCAAACCCTCCTACATATCCCTAAACAACATTTTCCCCATAACCCCTATTCCCATCATCTTATTCCCTTCCTAACACTCCTTTTTTTTTCATTGTCCCCCTTGGTGGAAGATATCACAACAACACCTAGTTTCATACCATCATCAAAGGGCAGCCCAAGTACAGTACACACAGCAGTCATGGCATCTAAGCATTCATCAGAGTATGAGATGGAGACACAAAGTGATTCATCCTTGGAAGAACAGGCTCCCAAGAGACATCACAAGTGTGGCAAACATGTTAGGGATGAGCCACCCACCCTCATTGAATTGCAGGCATGCCCTCTTGCTATGTCATGCTTCCAGCATCTATTATGTTTTGAATTTTGTCAAAGGGTGGCTAATGTTAGAGTTCATCATGAGTTGGCCCATCTTTTTGTGCTTCACCTACATGGAGGTCACTCTATCTTGGCCGGGGTCACCTTCACATTAACACCCGAAACTATCTCATTAGCAACCGGCATACCGAATGTTGGAGAATAGTGGCACAAGAAATAGAAGGTGGATAGGCAACATTATGTGCCTTACATTAAGGCCAGATTCTTGAGGCAACTCACAAGAGTCTTTCCATTCAAATATTTGAAAGATGAGTATGCTCCACTCATGAAATTGATCATGAAGTACTTCAGCTGTGAGGGGAGGTTCTCTCGTCTATATGCCTATCACATCAAGTTGCTCATGCACTTCACTAGGGTACGGATGATGAACATCCCATTTTTCATTTGCAGGAACATAGAGAGGATGAACACCTTCATGCAGCATAAGACCCATCAGTAGCAACTTAACAGTGTTTATCACTTTTCTCTTATCCGTATTTTGGTGGATCATCAGTCGGGATTGCGGGGCATTGCTTGGGATGAATTCATCTCCCGTGACTTCTTCAGCACTTCACAGGTATTATCAGAGGCGGAACATGAGATAGGTGGTCCTTCTCATCAGTATGAGAACCATGAGACCATTACTATGCCAGTATTCATCACCTATCAAAGAGGCATTAGACGTTTGTTTACAGCAGCAAAGCGAGTGTTATCTCCACCTGGGGTGGAATGGGCCTCGCTTCTGACATCGGAAACACAGGTACAGGACAAGGGCAAGAGGCCTATGCATGACGAGGGGCCATCAAGTGAACAGGAGGTCAACTTCATCCTCATTCATGATGATGATGCAGATGAGGAGAGTGCCAAACTTAGGAGGACCATCCAGGAGTAGAAAACGGAGATCCAAGACTTGTCACTCAATTTAGAGAGGACCAAATGGATATCAGGTATTTGGAGTAGAGGAAAAAATAGCTTGAGAACCAGCATGAGATCATGGAGCTGCAAAGCATCCACGAGAATCGCCAAGCTTCCCAACATAGGAAGATTGAGCTCACTCCATTGGAGCAAGAAATTAACAATGACCGTGAGTCTTGGCTCGAACGCATCAAAATCCACCTTGAGAGACTGTTGGAGAAGGCCGATAGGGACAAAACCATTCTGAGGTGGATGGTTTATCATTACAGGGAACGGAACATGAGTCCAAAGGCTCGGATAAGGAGCTTGAAGGCAAAATTGAGCAAAGCGACAAAGAGGCAAAAGAGGCAAAAAGAGAAAGATCAGCTTCGAATCTTGGCTTAAGCATTTGTGGCCCGGCACAGTACCTCATAGAGAACCTCCAACCCAAATTGCAAGAAATTTGGCACAATTTTGGTCACATGGCAAATTTTTGGTCACAACACAGGTTTTTTCTCCCTGTGCGCCGCGCCACTGACGCAGCGCTTAGGATTGGGAGCTCCAAATTGAAAATGGTTTGTATTTTTGGATTTAGCATGCAAAATCATGACTACTGGTGCATGGGCAAGAAATTTGGGCACGATTTGAGTCTCCAGGAGCTCAAAAACACTCAAAAAATGACCTCTCTGCCCCTATTTTGACACACAGGAAGCAGTCTTGGGAGAATGAAGATTTGGAGGGGAAAATGAACACCAAATTCAGAAATTCCACTTGTTTTGGAAAGTAGACAGGCCAGGCATTCCAACAAACACACTTGGGCACATTTTGGACTCCTACAGGTACCTCAAAACAACCTCCAAAGTGGCGCAGCGCATATAGAGAAAAAGGCCAAATTCACCTCCGTTTCGCGAAATTTCAATTCGCGACTTTCTCCAAGTGGGCCCGCTCATCTATACTTCACTTTTTTTTCAGCACATAAGGAAAATTTTAAATTATTTTCACTCCAGGTTGGCTTCTATCCAAGTGGAAAATGAAGGCGAGCAGTCACCCAAGCCATTTGTCATTTTTGTAACGCTGCACCTGTAACTAATGGTTGGCTTTCCATCTCCATTTTGTAATGATTTGAGAAACTCACCAAATCTTGGTCGTTCTATTTCCTCATGGCATAGTCTATTTATTGTATGCAAACCATTTGCAAAGGGTTGGTTGGCTTGTAAATTCTCTGGAGACGTGGGAAAGAAACTCTGTTTCTTCATTGTATATTTTGACAGAGGATTAATGAAAGGCAGCGGCTCTGTTTCATGAGATTCATGTGGTTGTGAGTGTAGCAAATATGCTTTTTCTTATGTTTCATATGTATTTCATTATGTTCATAGTTCATTCATATTCATTTCCAGTGAAATTTTCTGAGTAAGATAAGGTAGAATTCATTTGTATTGCTCTGCCTGTGGGAAAGTTTCACGTTGTGTGTTTTCCTTCTGTTGAAAAGAATTCATGTAGTTATGCCTTTTTCACCATCCTAAGAAATCTCTCCATTCCACGTTATTTCAAACTAAATTGCTAGACTTTCCGCCTGTCTTGCCTCACGAAGTAATCTGTGCCTTTGTATTAAATTCTCTACTCATTATTGTCCGTTGGCCCCATACCATCCCAGAAACTCAGTCATTCATAAAAAATTGCTTCTTGTATCCATATTTACTTACTAGCCTAAGATCAATATTTCACTATAAGTCATCTCAGACAATTTTGTTTACTTATTCACTGAGCATGACACAGAGAGAGCCCTCTCCTGTTCTGGTAGGGCTAGCTACCAGACTGAGTGTGGTTTGTGGTTACCCTGAATTTTGCCTTCCTTCAGCCTAAGGCAGATTTAGGTGCTAACATAGTGGCGAACATACTGGGGATGAAATTAATCCCCTTACTTCTTGATAATTCTAAGCTTCCGGATGATAAGTTTAGGATTTGATAGGCTGAGTGAGTTGGTTGTGTCCTTTGATTTTTCTTAATAGCACACTGGCTTCTAGAAGATATACCAAAGCTAATCCTAATCCAGATCCTCCGCACATCTACGAAAATCCCAATTTGATTTCAAGAATTCGTCATTAAGAGAGCTCTATATCTCCCGTGTTCAAATCCCATTCATGCCCTGGCATTTTTGAATATCTTGAAGAGCTAGATTTTGATGAGCAGTTTGAAATATTGTTGTTTGAGACAAAATTCGAAAGGGCGGTTGACTCTATTGTCCACAATCCACAGTTTCCTGTAGACTTGGAGACGGAAAGGGCTAACCAGTCGATTGATAATTACATCGTAGCGCGGCTTCAAACTCCAATTGCTAGCCCCTTACAAACTGTGCACACTCCTCCAACATCTCCAAGGCCAAATCCACCAAGAGTGATGGTTGTCTGTTTTACACCTCTGGTTTTGCCTCAAGTTTTAGATGATATGCCCATAGATTATCAAAGCAAAATCCCCTTTTTTTATGGCACTCCTAACAGAATTACTGCTCAACAACATGTGGACAGAATGGCAGATTTCCATGAACTCCATGAGATCGATGCAGAGAATGTGGTAATGAGACTCTTTGTACAGACATTTGCAGGTGAAGTGAGGAAATGGTTCAGAGGTTTTCCGTCTGCACGTATCGCTACTTGGATGACCTACAAAGACAATTTTTGAACCGCTGGGAAGTGAAAAAGAATTCTCTTCAAATTCTGGCTGAATATGAGCAAATCAAACGAAACGCCGGTGAGTCAGTCCAAGACTACTGCATTAGATTCAATGCTATTTATAATAAAATTCCTTATCATCTAAGGCCACCTGTGGGGCTAGCCATGGTGAAGTTCCCGGATGGTTTTGATGCTGACATGGCTTATCAATTAAGAGAGAGAGAGAACCATCCACAATGGAAGACATGCAGAAGATAGCGGTCATTGTTGAAGCAAATTTGCTGAACAAGAGAGCTAGAGCAAAGGCATAGAAGAATGTCACTGTAAAAGAAGAATCTTCCTCGGTAGATCAACTACTCCGGAAGGTAGAGCAGATGCTTGAAAGGGTGAAACTTGACAAACCAGAGCCACAAGTTAGAAATCCTAACTTCTGCGGCCAGCAACAGCCACAATATAGAATAAGACACAGAGATCAGCAAGCCCAAGAGCAGATAGCACAGCAGCCAGTACAGCCACCTTTGCAGCAAAATTTTGTGCATGGACCAGAATCAAATGAGGACGGGAATATAATAGGTGAAGAAAACCACCTCTTTACTCCAGATGATTTGCCTATTTATCTCACTGAGGATGAGGAGTATGCAGAAAGTTCGGTTATACACAAAGATGTAGATTTCATTCTAGCAAATGACACCGTCTTGGAGGAAGAATCAAATGAGTACCAAAGAGGCTATATGAATGCTCTGTCCACCCAGCAGCAGCGATATTCACTTAGAAACAGAGAAGTGTCGGTCAAACCAATTCAGAAAAGGAAGGATATTGATGCATCAAAGAATGATTCATCAGTTGCACAAAGGAAAGGAAAGGAGGTGGTTGATCCGAATAGCAGCAAATCACCATCAGCAGAACAATCACATCAACAAGTTGCATCGAAAGAAAAGGAAAGGAAAGAAATCCCAGTCAAAGACGTAGAAACGATTCCCACTTTTAATTTAGAGAATGAGATTTCTAAATTGAAGGTATACATTCCCTTGACTGAAATAATGAGGAACAACAGTTATACAGGGAAAGTGTCTAAAATGTTGAATTTGGACCCAATGTCTAACATGGTGAATGTCGAAGTTGATCAACCCGAAATGATTTTTGGGCCAACATCGAATGGTGAGTCTCCTGATAGTGATGTGCCACCTTTTTATATTAGTTTAAGATTGCATGCTTTTGTGTTACATAATGCCATGTTCGATTCCGGAGCTTCACATTATCTCATGCCCAAGGCTATCATGGATAAATTGGGTCTGGACATCACCCAACAATACCATGATCTCTATTCATTTGATTCCAGTAGAGTAAGATGTATAGGGCTCATCAAAGACTTGGTTGTGAGTCTGGATCAGCTCCCAATGAAGAATGTTTTGATGGATGTTGTTGTAGCAGATATTCCTCCCAGGTTTGGCATGCTTCTTTCCAGGTATTGGGTAGCGAAATTGAAAGGGAAACTAGAACTAGATTTCTCCTATGTGACGATTCCGGTGTTTGGCCAAATGAGGAAATTGTATCGGGAACAAAAAATGAAATACATGATCACAAGCAAGGAGAAACCCATAAATCATCCAATTAATTATGTACATATAGATTTAGAGTCTTTTGTTTTGTATTATGATAGTTTCAATGATATCGATAGTCAGTTAGTAGAAGCAGATGATATTCCGGAAATAACAGAAAATTTCAGAGGAGTTTTAAAGAAAGAAGAACAAGAACAGCAGAACACCGTTGAGCGATCAGCTCAAAGTAATGGACGGCAAGTAGACAAAGCACATCAAACAGATTTCTAGCACTTGCAAGAGGAGGAAGAAGGTTTGTGGACCATGGATTTCGATGGAGCAGTGGGAAATTGTTATATACCTAGGGGGGATAATATGGAGTACCAAGGGAGGTACCCATGGTAATAATGTAATAATGGGATGGGCCATAGTAATAAATAAGGTGGTTAACCCATATCATG